>CM052134.1:12473727-12578304 GCA_028454255.1 Halictus ligatus
ATCCTTAAATGTCTGCGGTCTACTCGGTGGAACAGTTAAAAGAAGATATATGCGCAAAATTGTTACCGCACACGAAATTCATAGTCAATGATACTGACGAATAGGAATATAAATGAATAAAATTAATTTGAGTGGTAGCTCGAATCAATATCAGTCGGATCTGTCCAAATAAAAGCACACCTATCAGCATTTTTCGCAAGCATGAAATGGACCGACGGCGATGGACGATCAATCATTAATTCCATCTTCGCGTCCTAGGGTTTCAAGTTTCGACTCTGGGACGTTCGGTCCTTTTTTTCTTTTACTTCTCTCTCGCTCTCTCTATCTCTCTTTTTTAACGCGCTATAACTCAATCGGCGGGATGAGCTACGGGATACGCCTACGTTCCGAGCAGCCTCTCTTTTCCAACGGCTTTCGGACTTTCCACGAAGGACGCGGACCCATTAAGCCGCGCGTTCGTTGACCTCCCCCCCGGAGGGGCCGTAAATGAGACTGGACAGGGCCCCGGACCGTCGATTAACATTCAAATTGCTTGCGCTGGTCGCGGTTTCGAACAAAGTGGCGCGTCCCATCCGTATCCGAAATTTAATCGTCTCCTCGGCTCCGGCTCGAACGCCCGGTTTCGAGTGTAGAACGATATATTCCGTCGGGAAACAGTCAATCGAGATAGGGGAATTAATTCTGAACGATTCGATTACGCGGCAGGTCGATGTTATTTATTGGCCCGGTGGATCGTTCCGAGTTGAGAGAAGAAAAACCTCCACTCCATTTCAAACGGAAACGATAGCCGTTCCTCGATTGTTGAATACGCGCTGGAAAAAAGATTATACAATACCCGATAAGCCACCCGGTGATCGTTAGATCTTTATGCGGAATCAGATTTTTCCGCAGCGGAGTCACTGGGGACGTTGGTTCGTCCTTCGATCATGTCAGTAGGTCGGAAGTAGTGTATCTATTGACATGGTGGTTCTAGAAAAATAGGGAAGTCGTTACGAGACGGTTTTGGGTGGTCACAATTATTCTCATAATTACAGTGCGGTCTAAAAGTAATTCCAGGAGGAACCAGTCACGATCGTAGTGCAGTCTAAAGCAGTTTTGAAATAAAACCGTCTAGGACTACCTTTCTAGACCGAATTCCAAAATAAATTACAAGCATTACCTCCGTTATCCGGAGGTGGGACGTGTAATAACGCGTTTATGGTTCCGTCAATATGATCGTCTATTTAACTACGATCCGTTTCATTAGAGCTCGCGTATCGGCGCGGCGGTGCAAGAGGATCCGCAGTTTTCCCGGGAACCGGTAGCTATGTAAATCGAGCCGGACATCGTTCGAATGATTCTCGTATCGAAACACAACGCCGCTATTATGTCCGTCGGGGCGCTAGGTGGAGAGCACCGTGCAGTCTGGCCATCGAGTTTCACGATCTCCAGGGCCGCGGAATTCCGCGGATATCTGATTTTCGAGGCGGTTCGGAATACAGCGTCGGCTATATCCGGCGTCATGTAGCGATAGTTTAATGACGGGCCGGTGATTTATTTCGCGTTTCTCGCGGCAATAAACGGCCGATTCAAAAATGACGAGAGATTTATCAAGCCGGGGTGGCGAAGGTGTGGGCAGAAAGAGAGAAAGAGGGAGAGAGAGAGAGAGAGAGAGGGATGGTGAGAGAAACGTCGCCTAGAGGCACGCTCGTGCGGCTCTCCGGCCAGATATATACACAAGGTTGCTTGAAAAACACACTGTAGACACAGCAGACATGGCCACTGGCCGGGTTATCAACCCGATCAGGAGTAAATCTCCCGGGCACTGTCAGGGAGCGTTCGACAGGCACGATAGTGAATTAACTTCGGGAATAAATGGTGCCTCCTAGGACGAGATTCCATTCACGAAATTTCTCGGCTCCCTCTCCCCTTCCCTTCTCCTCTCTCTCTCTCTCTCTCCCCCCGTTCTCTCGCCTCCGATAAGAAAAAAATGCACCTACTTCGGGGAAAAGTTTCGTACACCTCCTTTTGCGAAACCCGGCCCCGGCTTCGGCTTTAACTTCGGCTTCGGCTTCGGCTTCGAGGAGCGAGCGAAACAAGCGCGCGGGATCAATGATCTTGATAACCGGCCGGTCGAGGCGGGACTTTACTCGCTGACTCTCCCGTTTACCCGCTCCCACCATCGGGAACCCGATGATTAATTTCGTAGGTGTGCGATTGATGAATGAACGGGATCCCCCGGTTGTTTAATAAATGATCCGACCGGATTTTCTAGACCCCCTTTCGTGCCCCACCTGGAAAAATCCGCGAAGGTCGCCGAGAGTGAGAGTGTACCGGAGTTTAGTACCGTTCAAGTGGAGTGGATCGGTTGCCGGGCTCGTTAACACGTTCATTAACACGCTCGCTGCCTGGTCGGTCGCATATGGGTGGCAATGATCTTCGGCGTTCGTTTTTGTTCGCGTGTGGGCGAGCAAACTGAATTTTTGTTAGCGTTTCCAGAATGAGGAAGGGAAAACCGTTTTATCGGAATAGTCATGGTTAATTGCTTTGATCTTGCGGGGAATTTTGTAGCGAATGGAACTTATAAATAGTACTACACACCTACAAGGACGTTATCAGTTCAATTATGCCCCCCACTAAAAAATTAATTACGGTTTAAGTAATATTATTCAGTTACAACGCGTATAGTTACAGTACATATTTCGGGCGTGTGGAGTACATACAATTTTTCAAACATTTTCGATCGTCCTTACAAAATTGATAGCTCTAAACAAATTTTTTCGTTCGTTTGACAACCATGGGAACAGTTGACAAAGCATAAACGATTCATTTCGATCACAGTGTTTCTAAAAGAACATCTGCACGAAGAATTGCAATACTAATTATTGTACTACTTTTAATAGAATAAGGATTTGACTGTGTATTCGTAATGATATTTAAAAAATTGAAACACGAACAAGTAAAAAAGGTTCGATGAGCCCACCTCTTGGACATCCGGATGTTTAAAAAATTGAGGCACGAATGAGCTGGATGAAAAATTGAGGAACGCAGAAGGATAAAGGATCGGGGAATGAGGGAGCCTAAACCGTGAACATCCGAATCCTCCGCCATGTTCGTGAGGTCTCCCCCCGGAGCAAAGAGTATCTTGATAAGAGCCAGAGCCTGGGCTGACCAATAATCTAATCTCGCGCGGCAGTGCTGTATCTATTATCCGGGGAAACTCCGTGGGCACGGTAGCCACGCAGGAGAAAAAACGTTCAATTTGCATCGGCCGCCATTCTTCAGCTCCTTTGAATTCCGTCGCTATAGCGACCTTTGTCCGGATCGTGCCACAATGGCCACTATCTTCTCCCTCGGCTCTCCGCTCTTCCTGGAGAAACCGTCGCAAACAAAGAATCCTCCCTGCACCCCCTCGAGAAAAAGGGCAAAACGACGAAAAAGGTCGATACACGAATAAGCGATGCGCCGGTTGGATAATCCGAGAAAAAAGACCGCGAAACGTGAACTCGCACTGTGCCGCACCAACCAATCTACCCCTTTACCTCTCTTGCTCCCTCCCCGTCCCCCCCCTCTCTCTTTCTCGCTGTGTTCGCCATCCTCTTTCTCCTCGACCCTCTTCGACCGGCGATGCACCAACCTGTGTGCACAAGGATGGATCGAAGTGCAGCACATTTTCGGAAAGTAGAAACCCATTGCCGAGGACCTTCTGAATTTTAACGAGGCCACCCGTTCCACCATCGTTCGCCATGGACACGCAAATCTGCGAATTTCAACCATTTTGTTAAATACTGTTGCACTTTTTGTCCACATTTTATTTTTCTCACTTTTAGGCCGAAGATCTCTATACGAAATCAAAATTGTTCGCGGACATTGTCTGTAACAGGGGATAAAGAATTTTGGCCATTTTGTTAAGTGTTGTTAGATTCTTTTTCAAGTCACTTCGTGCGCATCGTGGAATTTTTAATGCACATTTTATTTACCCATTTCTAGACCGAAGGTATCTATACGAAATCAAAATTGTTCGCGGACATTGTGTGAAACAGGGGATAAAGAATTTTGGCCATTTTGTTAAGTATTGTTCCATTCTTTTTCAAGTCACTTCGTGCGCATCGTGGAATTTTTAATGCACATTTTATTTACCCATTTCTAGACCGAAGGTATCTATACGAAATCAAAATTGTTCGCGGACATTGTCTGTAACAGGGGATACAGAATTTTGGCCATTTTGTTAAGTGTTGTTAGATTCTTTTTCATGTCACTTCGTGCGCATCGTGGAATTTTTAATGCACATTTTATTTACCCATTTCTAGACTGAAGATCTCTATACGAAATCAAAATTGTTCGCGGACATTGTCTGTAACAGGGGATACAGAATTTTGGCCATTTTGTTAAGTATTGTCCCATTCTTTTTCACTTCACTTCGTGTGCATCGTGGAATTTTTAATGCACACTTTATTTACTGATTTTTGAAGTAGGAGACAAATAGAAATTTAATTCTTTCTTCAAACACTTTAATAAGATAACACAATATTACAAGTAGTGCATTGTTGTGCTTAAATTATTTTTAACCTTTTTACAAGCCATAAATGCATAAAATCACTGGAAAAAGTCGATTGATTAATGTTTGATCGGTAACGAGGTACACTGCAACACCTACAATCGACGACTAGAAACCAATTTTCATGGGAAAGTGTGTTCAAGAAAAATATTGTTTAAACAGTTGTTTCGTCCGATTTCGCACAATAAAATGTGCCATAAATGTTCGAACGTCCACAGAGCATCACGTTGCAAGAAATTAAATTGAGATAATTCGTAAATAAGCAACGGGAAAAGAAATATTTCCTCGTTAAGATAAAGTGAAAATTTTAAAGGGCCCAGTGTTTCGCGCCCTTTAAGTCGGAAAAGGCAAAAGGTCACATAACATAGTGGTTAATAATGTCTTGTAAAAGAAAGTCTCAAGCGAATTAGTAATTGTTTAAAAGTATAGGGGTTTCCTGTTGGACGACTCAATAACTCGACTCCGCGTCGAGTCTATAGCCTCCGGTAAAATATTTTCACTTTTATTTTTCTAAGTCTTCCTTCGACTTTTCTGAAAGAAGTTTCTCCTCGTATTTATAAATCGACGTTCGAACCAGGGAGGTTTAATTTGTTCTTCAATTAACAAGAATTATTGATGAAGATACTTGAACATCCTTCAAACACTTCAAATTACAAGGCTTTGCGATCATTGCGGAATATTCTAAACTGAAAGTCAACTTCAAATAGTTACGAGACAGCTTCTCTGGGAAGTTCATCAAATCACAGAAAGACGGTGGACATAATTCCACAGAAAGTTACAGCGAATCAACTTCGTGCAATTTATCGGCAAGGAGAATTTCTCGAATTGTAAAATAATTTCGATTTTCTTGATTTACCGGCAACTTTTTCTGAACAAGTAGCCACATCCATTCTGGGAAGATATTTTAATAGCAACTGTTTAGCCATAAATTCGGAGTCCCGCTAGTAGAACCGCGACTCCTTCCACGACATCTACGGACGTCTATCTCCGCAGCACGTGAAGTATTAGCAAATTCATTTCACAATAATATTAAAGAGCCCCACCGCCGCCGCGAGAGTTATGCACAGGTGTTCCCCCGTTAAACTATAACTGCTATTGTGGCCGTTCTCTATGAATATCAAGTATCTGGCCGTGTACAACTCTTATCTGCAGCATCTACAAGCATGCGTTGTCACGTGGACGACAGTATGCAAAACTCGCCGCGTTGACATTTTCCGTGCAAGCGATTTCATTCGCGGTCGACAATTTTCCTTGTGAAACCACGGCGGACGTCACGCGTTCATACTTCGTTTCAATCACGGCACATAGTCTTTTTCTGCTCTTTCGTCTTATTTCGTATTCCCGCAGCCATCGAAGTCAGCCGTTTGCTGCTCGAGATGACGGATAGCACGATTTACTGAATTATTATACTGGGAAAACTGATACTTACGAGTTTTGAGAGATTTCTGGATTTTTATGCAATTATACTTCATTTAAATCGTGATATACGCTCCTCTCTTCCTTCTAAATAGTTTTACATTTTTAAGGTTGCCGAGATCAACGTTTACCGCTTCATGTAGCGAATAGTATGATTCGCTGATTTATTTTATTGGAAAATTACTGCTCCTCATTTAATTCAAGTTTCTCTTTCTCGAAAGCAAATTCCAAGAACAGATTCATACAATATTCAATTTTCGTGGTCCAAAAGGTTGAAAATGGTTGAACAATTTTCTTTAAAAATTGAGGTCCTGAGGGAATTTTGCCGAGAATCTGAACGTTACCCAAAATTCAATATTAATTGAACTAATGGTTCTAAATCGAGAATAAAGTCACACAGGGTCGAATGGAATCCGTGAAAAACTATCCCGTTAAACCACGGCCGCGTAAAAATCATTCGACAATGCAACCGGGAAAACAGTGCGTCCAAAGCGAAATGAATGTCCGATAGAATGCCCAATGAAGTCTCCATTCTGAAATCAATCGATCAATCAGCGTCCATATCGACAAAAGCTTCCCGATTCTCGGCCGACAGAAACAAAAAAGAACAAAATTATCGATCACGCTTCGAGTCGCAGCCCGTTCGCGTGCACGGAGGGTCCGAGAAAAGTCGAGAAGGAAAAAGGAAATAACGTGGGAGCCCTTCACCGGAAACGTCGAACGTCGAAGAGCGCGTGGGCGAAGAGTGAGAGAGAGAGAGAGAGAGAGAGAGAGAGAGAGAGCTCGGGTTGGAAAGCTCGAAAGCGCAGCAGCTCGGAAAGGTTGCGCTGGCATGAAGAGGGGTTGCGGGGCGCGGGGGTTTAGGTGAAAAGGGGTGAGGGTATCGCGAAGAGAGTGACTCGTTAGGGGTGAGTCCTCCCCCGGGTGCAGTCGTCACGGCCGCAATTTACCGTGGCCGATAAACCGTTTTCCCCCCGTGGTGTCCACGGGAACTTTCGCGAAATATTCGGCGGTCCGTGTGGGGAGGGTGGTCCTGCGAAGGTGGACGGGAGGGGAGAGGAGAGAGGAGAGAGAGAGAGAGAGAGAAAGAGAGATCGGTGGAGAGACGACAAAGGGAACAAAGCGAACGGCGTGACTGCGGTGGCCAATGGGAGTCCCGTGCGAGGGGACATCGGGACCGAATCAGTTTATGCGCGACAGGTTCTCGAAAGAGAGAAAAAAGAAGCGGAAAGGAGGAGAGAATCGAGGAGAAAAAGAGAGAAAGAGATAGCTAGAGAGAGAGAGAGATGGGTAAAAAAGAAGAAGAAGACAGAGAGGAAGAGAGCCAGGGGCCAACCAGACCGTATAGTTTGCCAACTCTCCAACCTTCTGGTTCGCCGCCATGGAGAGACATTATTTACAACGGAGCCTTTGGTAGACAATGCTGGGGTACCCGCGGCCATCTTTCCTTCCTTTTTTGTTCTCCATATGCAACAGCATCTGCTCCGGCCATCCCATCGGTTCTCTTCAGCGTCGCCGGTAGAAAAGAGAGCCCGCTTCTGGCTCCCGCGGCAAGCATCTCTTCTCTCTCTCTCTCTCTCTCTCTCTCTCTCTCTCTTTCTGATCGGTCTCTCTAGCTTCCTCGATGCGTGTCTCTCCTCTATTTCGCCGGGCCCGCATCAAGGGAAGAGCCGAACGAGAGACCTTGCCGAGCGCTATCATTATCATAAACTCGCGGGGCCCTGCTTGCGAGACCGTAAAATATATCGGAGCGTGTGCCAACGGTGTCAGTTTCCCATAGAACCTGGACAAGTAACCCCCCTCGTCCCGGCCCGCTTTCGAACAGAGACCTTATTGTCCCTTTGCGTTCCCCAACGAATCCACGGAAACGCTCGTCGATCTCTCCTTCCCCCCACACCCCCAGCCCACCCTCTTCTTAGCCACGAAGATTTGCAATATCTCCGCTTAACAACCTTCAACCGGCAACCTGTCTACAACCAGCTTCTGTACCCCCCCTACATTGTTCAGGATTGTTGAAATCGATGGATTAGCAAAGCTCGTTTCGACTCAACGGATACGCTATGATTAGCCGGGACGAGGAGCGGAGATTACACGGTTCTCGCGATCGCATTATAGATTTCCGTCGGGTATCTATCCCGTTGGATCGAAACGATACCTGCGGGCAGGTGCACAGATGCGCGTATCCCCCCCTGGTGCTGTCCCCCGAACGTTTTTGCCACCGGTGAAAGCTCGGGCAGACGCGTTTCTCGCAATTTAACCCGCTCACCTGGTGAACGGCGCGTGGTGCATCCCCGGAGTCCCGCACCGTGGTCCCGGACTGTTTGCAACCGCTTAGCTGCCGCGTGCAGGATCGATTTTTATCGTGGTAATATTTTTGGCGGATCTACGCTGATCGCGGAATGTCCGGTGACGTTAGAGAACGATGAGAGCGACCATGGTGTAGAGGAACTGCTGCTAGAACGAATATTTCACCCATTAACCCCTTAACCCAGCTACGATTTACTGTACGATCTATGTCAACGGCGCGGGTCTTCCCGGCGTCGTGTATTGTGCAGGAGACATACCCGAGCCGTGTTATGTTTACAGTCCTTGGATGGCTTATAGCCGAGGGGTATAATAATAATGGGGTGCGAATAATTCCGCGACGTTTATCGTCCAGGCCTTGGCGACATACATAGAGAAATCTAATCCTCGAAGCATCCTCGAAGCGAACAATTTTTAAGTAGCGCCACGGAGTCGCCTCGTCTACTAAAGATTAGTTTAACCCCACCTGGTTAGCGAATGACTACGGTAATTGTCCCAGTAGTCAGCTATTCATACTCAGCCATCTTATGCGTTGCGATGATTATCATGCTATCATCCAAGTACAGTCTTTACTCGATATACATCCCAAATATCTAGCCGATAAAAGTCCAAGAGCTGTCCCCACTGCCGCGGGGTATGTTCTTTTCCACGCTCGGCAGTGTATCCAAGAATAGTATCTTCTAACCGATGTACGTCCCTGGGTAGACCCGTGTGGTGGACAGGTATCGAGTAAACACTTCATTTCATAACATGAGAACACAAGGTTACATATTCGAAACTAGGAATAGAAATAATCTAGAAATGAGACTAGAAATAATCAAAACTAATAACCTGAATAACGTAAAATAATCAAATGAACACAAGGTTACATATTCGAAACAAGAAGAAATAATAGAAATAATCTAGAAATGAGACTAGAAATAATCAAAACTAATAACCTGAATAACGTAAAATAATCAAATGAACACAAGGCTACATATTCGAAACAAGAAGAAATAATAGAAATAATCTAGAAATGAGATTAGAAATAATCAAAACTAATAACCTGAATAACGTAAAATAATCAAACGAATACTCAAGCTGGGAGAGAGCAACAAAAATGAAAGATTGCAAGGGATGGAAAAGGAGGGAAAGCAGAAATTGGAGAAACGCGATATCTCGTCGTCGATTCACCTGACCTAGAAGATATTGGAAGCATAGAGTCCTTTTTTTTTTGAGGTGTCCCGATAGAGGAGCTATCGGCAGCAGAGCCCGGTAGGTCCGAAGATCCCCGGTGCTTCCACCGAGGGAACGAAGCGCATACTGGTTTTCTTGCCGGCGAGCGTACACGGGTAACGCGTGCCTCTGTCACCCTGTCGGCAGCCATCTGCCGTGTCCCTCGCAGCTTCCGGTGAGGCGAGGCAAGGCGAGGCAAAGGTAAAAGGCGAGGCTTTGGCAAAGAGGCGAGTCGCAATCGAATCGGCCGGCGCGCTCTCCGGCAAGAGAAGCTTATCGCGAGAGAGCTCGGAGAATAGCGGTGGCAAGAACGGGTCGGAAGAAGAAGAAGAAGCGGGTATAACAGAAGACAAGAGGAGACGACGGGTCCCCTCGGCTATCGGCGGAAGCGTACCATCCAACGCAATGGCGGTAGATGCAGCGGTAGCAGCTGGCTCGCTGGCTGCCCTTCTTGCAGTCAGAAAACGAGTCGCGGTCTCCTCTCTTGCGTACACCGTCGCTCTTCTTGTCTGTGTGCGCTGGATACACCTTTAAGACTCGCCAACGGAGACAGTCCGAATATACAGGGTGTCCCGTCGAGGATGCTACGGGGAGGGGGTGGGGGCCTCGCGAAAATACCGGCCGAAGATACGGAATGAAATTGTTCCGTTCGAGGCTTTCCTTTTCGAGGAAATTCGAACGTTCTTCAGCACGCGCTGGTAGCACTGATAGATTTTTATGGCTGTGTGAAATGAAGTACAGTATAACTTTATCGTTGCGCTATATTAACAAAACTCTGCTGTATTTTGTCAAGAAAAATATAGCAGTGAATCTGTGAACTAGATGTTTATAAAATTGAACGAAATTGATTTTCGTAGACTGTTGAACCGGGGCACGGTCGGCGTGTCTGTCTATGGCCGGCGTTTCTACTTACGCATATTAGAGGCACCCGCAAGCGTTACTCTTCCGTCTCACACGACAGAAGACATTATGGTACACTTTGCGGGTACTATAATTGCATAAAATGCAGATCCTATCGTACTTCAATGAAGTTTTATCTCCGGTGAAAAGTGAGTAGGTGTGAATTAAACCAGGAGACAGAAATAATTTTGAAGCTTGAATGTGTCAGCCCGAGCTTATAAAAACGATTAAAGGTTATTGTGATCGGTACAATTTTTCTTTTGCACAAAGATCCACACTGTACTTCACACATTCCTGCATAAAATCAGCATGCCGAACCCCTGCATCGGTATACCAGCCTAGCAGAAAATCGCAGCACGCCGGAAAAATTTGCAAAATCCAGAACAAGGTGCAGCATCACCTAAGAAACGGATTCCCGGAACCCTGTTAGTCTTCATAGGAGCAAGAACAGGCCGACAAGATAAGTGCGCATTAGCGTCGGGGCAAGCAAAGCGAAGTCGAGTGCGACGGGCAAAGGGAGGGCAGCGCGAAGGGAAGGGTCGCAGGGAAGGGGATGCAGAGCCCTTGCGCCACCGGTTAAGGGACACCCTGTATATATGTCGAGCTGGCAATCGTCTCTTGCCGGACCCTAGCTGTAAGAGCAGCCGCCCCAATAAAAACTCTGCTCCTCGAGGCCCTCTTCGTTGTCTCCTCTTCTCGGCTGGCTTGCTCGTCCTCGTGCAAGACCGAGAGAGAGAGAGAGAGAGAGAAAGAGAGACAGCGACGGTCACGGGTGAACAGAGAGAGAGAGAGGGGAGGGAACGAAAGGCAGAGAAGAGGTCTGCCTACCTTCTCACCCTCCCTGCCCGTTTCTCCCTCCCCGAGGAACCGGGCGCGGTCCACGTTCCGACGTTTGACAGAACAAAAGACTATCGACCGGACCCGGTGGACGCGGTCCAAGGCTTCCTCTTCCCTTGAAAGTGGCCTTCTGCTAGCTACCCTTCGTTCCTCCTCTTCTTCTTGCTGTCTCGTCCTCCCTCTTCCTTCTCCTCCAGCTCCACCTCGTTCGTCGTCTTCTTCTTTTCCCGTACCGGCCCTTCGTCCCGGCACAGCCCTTCGGGACCTACGCTCTAGGTGGTCGCACACGCACGCATGTGCGCTACCGTCCTTCAGCGTGATCGAGGGGCAGGGACAGAAAGGGGAATCACCGGGATGCGTGCACATCCGCGGCCCCGGCGCGTACAAATTACTGAAAATTGGTCCACTTTTTAACCGGCCGGCCACTTCGACACCGGATACCCGAGAGCCCAGGCTACCGTTTCAGACGACGACGCTGCCGATCCTCTCCTCCGATCCTCTCTCTCTGCCGCGGACTCTCTCGTTCAGCTGACAGCCGTTCTTCTTGCCGCGAGACTCGCAGACCTCCTCGGCTTCCAACCCTCTCGCTTGAACCCCGGGAATGCGAGGATCAGCGGACCGCCACCGGGACCTCTGCTTTTGCTGGCACGGTCGCTCGGTGTTTTTTTTTTCACGTTCCGCCGAGTCATTTCGATGATCGTCCCCGGCCAATTGAAATGTAGGAACACCGGATCCGCTCCGCAGACTAATTGGCAGCCGGTGGTTCGTTTCTAGGTCTCGGTAGGCCCAGTTCGCCGGTTCCGAGTACCGTCCGGTGAAGAAACGGGATTCAAGGTTTTTCGAGGGAACCCGAGGATACGTGTCGCGTTTGTCCAGCTGGAGGCACGGGGTATGTTCAATTTACAGGTGGTTGTGGCTCTCGGTGGTTCTTGAAATGATTTTTGCTGTTACTGGGCCTGCCAACCACGTTGACCCCGGTATCGCTTCATACTTTATATTTTCTATGACGTTCTCTGAAATTCCAGATGTACACTTCACAGTATCATGTCTCCGTAAAATATAACTTATAATTAAATTGCGGGTTTTTATACGAAGTGAACATTTCCTGCATCGGTAGGAGGGCTACATAAAAATTGATTTCTTCTCGTGGTAATTTTTATAGGTTCTAAATAACGTACCGATGACATCGTTTACATTACGTGTACTCGATTTTGCCACAAATTCGTAAACTCCACAGGCTACAATATGTATAATATACTGTAAGAAAATGTACCGTGTTGCTAATGACCTTTGATGTTGAAGCAAGATTAAACAAATAATAAATAAATAAATAAATAATTATCCAACAAAGTAGAATTTATATTGGACGATTGCAACAGAGAATCGGAGACCATATTTGAAGAAAAACATCGCAGTTTTGCAAGAATTTCTCAAATTCCCGTGAATGATCTATCAGACCGTTTCCACAGTGATCACAGACCAAAGTGCATAATTTTCAGTGTTCAAGGGCGAACGAAAACATTCGTGTCACATGCACGGCGAGTCCTCCATTACTCGCGACACCCGGGGACGCCCCCGCGCGCGACTTAACGACGCTTAACTAATTAACGTAAAATTCGATCGGTCATGGAACACGGGACTTCTCCCCACCCCCACCCCCACCCCTCTCCGCCCCTCTCGCCGTTCTGTCTGGCTGCCGTGTGCACCGGTGGACACACGTACAACCTGTTACTTCGTCCTCCTCTCTAACGGGGAACCAGATATCACGCCGCTATCTCGGCGAGCGTACCCGGGTGTTAAAGGTCGGCCGATTTCCACGGACAAATGAAGTTGGCCGGGCCCCGTGTACAACACCTGTAACCGGGTTGTGTAACACCGGTTGCGATCGGGGAACGCGGTTTTCGCGATTTCTCGGCCAACTGTCGCCCGATACACAGCTTGCCAGACCGATTACACGCGGAAACATAAATTCTCACTCATTTGAAGCTCGTGCGCCGTCGTCTGGCAGTTGTCCAGACTTCCGAGATCGAGATAACACCTGTGAAATGGCTACTCGGCCGATTACGCGCCGGGAAAATGGCCGGTCTCGTTCACTCCGACGACACTTTCTGCTGCAACCCCTTTTTCGAAACGATATCGTGCACGAGAGGGGCTTGGAAATACGGATCGAAATTAATAATTGCTACCGCTTTGAAACTCTTCAGAGTGGTATCGAATGGAGTTCTGTTCGTTGAAGATGAGCTAGCCATTTTTAGATGCAAAAGGATTTTTAGATGCACAATTAATTCGAGTTAAGTGAACCTCCAAAATGTAGGGGTGAGTAACCGAATTTGGACCAGTGCCTAGTAGTACTGTAAGTATTTTTTTTTTGTTCTGGATATAATGGCAAAACCAGTTTATACATTTTTCTTCTCGATATACATTGGGGCTGGTCCAATTTCGAGTACTTTCCCTTACTTAAGAAATGCAATGATTCAATTAAATTGAATTTAATATTCGTCAAAATGGGAAACAACAACGTAGTGAGATAAATAGTTCTACTATTAATAGTTACAGATTAAATAATTATTAGTAGAAATTTGAGTGGAGTCGCGTCGTCCCGAATAGTGCACTTGAAGGTCACGCATCCGTGTTGATTTAAAATTATGCATTTTAAAATGATCCATACCGATTTAAAATATATAGTTTCATCTAGGATCTATGGTCCACTGTACCTGAACAAACAAACTCGTACGTCGATTCACTTAAAACAAACCGAAAGTACCATTTTCATCTCCTCCGTCCAGTTGCTTCAAGCGCATCGAGGAATCCCTCGCATCCAGCCGAGCTAAATTTAATTAAAACCGAAATTGCCATTCGCCAAAACAGTTCGCGGACAGAACGAACCTCGCGGACAATATCCGCACTAAAAACGCTCGTCGAATTGCTTGAATTTTCTGCTTTTCTGCGTACCGCGTCGAACCGGCGTTCGCGAAAAAACCGCGGCTACTTTAAAATACGCGTCTCCCTCCGCGTCCCGAATAGGAATAGCTGGTTAAAAAGTGACGTTAGCATAATTCGAGCCTTAAAGGGTTAATCGTCGGATCGAGGAGCTGGTCGGGAGCTCGTAATTCTGCGGGGAAACACTTTGTTGCGTTTCGCTGCCGGCCGGGAATCGGGTTAATCGTCGTCGTTCGCGGTGGAGGGAAAAAAAGAAAAGGAGGGCGGTCGCAAGGCATTGGTCGGAAACGAATTTATGGTTTCCCCGGGCGAGATAAAGCGCGCGCGAATCGATAACCGGGCGATCGACGAATGAGAAAGGGAGGACCAGATTCTGGCAGGCGGGAGAGCAGCTGTCCGTTTCTCTGTAAAAGGCAGAGCCGACCGACCCGCTTCTTTTCGGGATATGCGGAATTGCACGGATGCACGCGCGCGTCGCGTCGCGTCGCGTCGCGTCGCGTCGCGTCCCTCGTTAGGCTGTGTTTACACGTACGGCCGGGTCCGGTAAGGCGAAGCAACTCGCAAATTAGTTGTAAATAGGTCCGGCCGACAAAAGAGGCGTAAATTGGCACCTTTCGAGGGTGACGCTTCTGTGTCCGCTACGCGCTGCTACCACGGCGCTCGTATTAACGGCCCCGGGGACTCTCGCGTTTGTCAGCAGCTGGCCCCGGGGATCCTCGCCGATACTCATACTTCGACGTGGCTTTTATCGCGGGCGAAATGGCAGTCGGGTCGGGCCGGGCCGGATGTTAATTCCTCGCGACGTAATTGCTATTACCGCGCGTTCGGTCACGCGTAATTTGCATTCCGGAATGCATTGTACGAACCACGAAAATCGAACCGAGCTTTCGGTATTATGAAACGCGATATGTGACGTGTAACGAACTCGTCGAAGGCCGTGTTAAAGAAAATGGTAACAGGATTTCGGAATCTCCGACACGCTTTCTTTCGGTCGTAGAAAATTGAAAGATTGAACACATGTTGTATAAAAAGAATGCCAAATGCCTGAATAAATATATTCTTGTAATATAAGCACAGTAGAACCTCGATCATCCGAGGCAAACGATTAAAACATATTGAATAGCTTTTAGTAAATAATACATTAAATACAAGGAAGAAGATAAAACATTAGGGAAATTGAACCTAAACAGATTGGCTCCTCTTCCAATAAAACAGTCACGTTTCATGCTCCACGGGCCCACCGTAAAACCGAAAGCTCATTGACGTGGAATAAAATTATAATATTCGAACGTCCTCCCCTATCTTCAGCTCGGAACGACCATCCGAAAAGAACATTTTTAAATCCATCCGAGAACCATCTCTTCGGGCCCGTTCTTCGAATCGTGGATAACAGGTCATCAACGGCTTCGATGATCCCCGAATCCGCCCCCGCTGCAGGATCTGTGGTTGGTAACACACCTGTAAACCCGATCCGCAGTCCGCGGTGCTCGTTCAGGTGATACACCGGCGATACAGGTCTCCCATTCTCTCTCTCTCTCTCTCTTTCTCTTTCGGGCCATTGTATCTCCCCGCGCTCATTAAATATTAACGAGAGTCTCAATTTCTTCATTTCGTTGATGAGTCGCCGCGCGCCATCCGAGAACCCGCATATAGATTGAAAATTAACTTATATGAGCGCCGACAAAATATATACGGCGCGCGGCCGTGCAGCGAGCTGCACTTATACGACTGCAGGGCCTACAATTTACACGAGGCGATCCCTCTGTTGGTATAACCCCTAAGTAGGAGACCTTCTTGTTCCTTTTCATCCGCCTCCCGACCTTCCCTTTCTTCTCCCTCCTCCGTCGGTCCTCTTCTTCTTCTTCTTCTGCTGCTGCCGCGACGACCTCGTCTTCTTCTTGTGCCGCCGCAGAGCGTCGTCCTCGTCTCTTCTGCTTCTTCCTCCTCTTCCTCGAATCTCTCCGGACACCATCCCCCTCGCCCTCCTCCCGAAGTGACCAACCCCGTCGCAGCTCGAACGCACGAACGCGAAATCCTTAAATACCTAATTTGATGCTAATTAGAACTCGCACTTGCCACGAGGGCAGGATCTCGCCGCGCCGCGCCGCGTCGGGGCTCTCGCGTGCGCCGGAAACGATGGGAACGAGCCTCGTAACGCGGTTATTGATGCTTCCAGGGAACAGAGCTGTCAGTGACGCGGGTCCGCTTCAGCCTCGATCCGGCTCGATTCATTCTGAGCACAATGCCAAGCGCGAATAGAATTCGTGCTTCATGGCCGCCCTCGTCGATGTCCCGATCTCGCTACTTCGTCGGCCGTTTACTCGCTTTATGAATCTGTTTGTGTACTTTTCTCGATCGTGTTCTCCGATTAATTAATTTGAGATTGGCTCAGAGGTGGAATTGGGAGCGTGGAGCCGATTGCGTCCTAGACGGAACTGTTCATCATTTGGTTTGTTCTTCAAAATAGATCGCCTTTAGGAATTTATTTCAGGAAAACTAGATAAGGTGGCGGGAAATAACCTCTCACAATACAATCAGACATGATTCGGGGTTGTGTAGCAATTTTTTTGACTCACTCGGTTCGATGATGCTTCTCGTAGACAGCTCTGATGAAGTCCATGATTGTGGAGTTGATCGGGAAACGCGTTTCTCCTGGTACAATTGTTCGAAGCAATTTTTTGAGGCTTGTGAAATTACAATTTCGAAAGAAAAAAAATTGGATTGCGACATTGAATCGTGTCTGAATACATTGTAAAAAGTTTCCTACCTGTACATGATTTAATTTTCCTATAATAAATTCCTGAAGATTGTGGTTAGAGTATGTATGATAGATTTTGTATTTTATTGAATGCCGCAACGAGGGCTGCTAATAAATTCGTGGTTATCCGGTTGTGAAACCGTTTGTATAAATCTTGCAGTTAATTCTGGGTAATTTGACGGCTGGAATGAAGCGGGATGGGTGGCGATAAACGAAAGAGTGCCGTTTCGAAAGGTCCGAGATGTACGTAACTATTTATTATACGATAATTAGTCGCACTCGAATGCAGCACATTAATTCATCTATACAGTTTTACATAATTGGTTCACGCACTTGTGAGACGCCGACGTGTACATGAAATCATCGCTATGCTACACATGACTAACATGCGACTGCCGCTGCCATTTTTCTCCGATTATGCAAACTATGCCGGGACTATCTGGTTCTGTGTCGCAAAATGTGGAAAATCGGCTGAAATGAAAATAGATAGTTGAGAAGGAAAGAAACGAGAGATACGTTGAAAGATGAGACACGTTTTAATTGACGAGATCCCGTTTCATGTGGAATAGTTGCACGTTTAATTATAGGATTTGGAATTCGCCGAGCGGCGGCCATTTTGCTCTGCAATCAACAAGTGCCATATCTCGCGTCGTCGTACATACAGACCAATTAATTAATCTGATTCGTTCTTTTTTTTTTGCTATAATTAGGAATTTGCTCGTTTCTACATACTTCTTGCTTCGCGGGGAATTTAAATTAGTCCCTTTAATTACAAACCAAAACAAAAAAAAAATTGTCCAACACTTTCGTTCGGTGTCCAACACTTTGCCACACGTCTCGATCCTCCATTGGAAAACAGTGTCCCGAAGCCGTATTCGCAATTATACCTTACGTGTCGCTTCGATCAGCTAAAAATGCTGCGAGTTCGTGTTCTCCGCTAATTTTCGTTCTCACTATTGTACATACCGTGTCGTCAGTGGTCGAATGAGTGTGTTTCGTGCCGATCGAATCCAAAGATCGAGGACCCTGCTCGATCAACCGGGAATTTATCTATTCCCCAGATAGAAACCGTCGATGCTTCTAACATAGAAAACAACAAATATTCATTTACAACACTCTGCAAACGATAGTCCACCATTTTCGGGACCATTAAACGAAAGTGGACTTCGAGTCCAAAAGATTCATAAATACACGAACAGCGTCGAAATGTTAATACAAAGACAGAACCATTTAATTCTCAACAAAACTGAGACAATAATTTTGCGATGGCTTCCGACATTTTTGTCCCAGTGTGGAATTCATTTTCGAAGTTTCCACACGCAGTTCGAACCTTAAATCGTTTCGAATATTTACGTTCGCGAATTTGTTGATCCGTGATCGCTTTGGATTCGCACGGCACCGTAGAAAAAACTCGTATCTTAGCTACGTTTTGGCACGAGGAGAGGAACGCCGTTTTAAGACACGTCACCTGTTCATTCGCGACTCTAGCCGTGAATGATCGTTCTCGATATCAAAAAGTCTCTGTTACATCGGTTCGGCTAAAAAGGAAGTGAAGCAGCTCGCGAAATTCAGGGCCGAGTTGCGCGAGACCAAAACCGGGATCATCGTCAACCAATAATAACTAGAATATATATTATATATTCCTTTTTCCAGTTCCATTCAATCATTCCTACAAACTCCGAAATGCACGTACTTCAAAAATTACAATAGCACGATTTACTTTCTTGAAACACTTTTGACACATTGCACGACCTCTGCTAATTACAAAAACATTTTTCAATTTTTCTCTATACACATGCACAGATGCTGCTCTTGGTTGTACAGTAAATTTCACAACGTCATGTCTCGGATTTATTTACATATTCCAGTAAACAAACGAAACTCGTCACATTTCTGGACTCTGTTTAATTCTAACTAAAGAATTAATATCATGTCCATAAAATGGTACAACGGTACCACTCTTCTTCTTTTAATATTTCTCGAATTGCACGTAGACATTTGCGATTGATTGCGTCACCATTCTGTATCTACAATTTATAAATTATCAATACACACAAAGCCGAAAAGGAAGGAAATTATTGCAGAGAAATGGCGCACTCTCGCAAAACGGCCCTGCAACTTCGCGTGCCGAGGAACACTGCGCGTTTCAGTAGATAATCAAACTGCGGATTTTATGGGATTTTTGACAGAAATTAATAGTTGAAAAATTAATGATCCACCTAGCCCATCCGGTATAATAATTCTATTAAAATTATAGAAGGAAGAAACAAATTTCTGTTTGCTCACCGTTTTCCGGAAACTGCTGTAGAACATTTCAATTTCGCGCTAAGATCCGCAGTCAGTTAACAACAAATCGCAGCCGGTCCCATCTCCGAGGAGTCCCTAATGGTGGCTCGTTCTCCGCACAAATACCCAGCTCGCGCTAGCGAGATAAACTATCGCCTAGTACCTTTGGTAATTCGGATGTGCATGGAACTATGATTATTATCACTGATTACTTAAACATAATCCATCGCTCTCGTCTCCGACGGTCGCCAAGCCCTCCGCGTCCAACCCGGCGAGCGTCCTTTAAACGCGAGGATCGGAAGGATCGGCCGCTCGACTCTCGACTATCGACTGATTGAGCGGCCCGTTGCCACGGGGCTGTTTGTTATTCGAAATGATTCCCGTGATTGATGAATAGTCATTTGTTCCTGTTACAAGTGATTGACGTCCGGCACCGGGAAATCTGTAGTTGAAACGTTAACCATCGAGCACGATCGCTGTCCGAGCGAGCGGGGAGTCTCCAAGAAATCACATCGATCCGAATGATTCCGATGACTTGTCGTCGCTCTCGAGTTAACCCTCGTGCCGCTCCTCGGGGTGCGAACTTAAAAGCTTTCTGGTCCTGGTTGCCGTGAAGCGCTGCAAATAATTTTTACTTGCGTTTCAGCAAAGAGTTTCTCTGAATGCACTCTGTTTGGAGTATCGATACATTTCTGTACTTTGGTTTATACACGTGAAAAATATAGAAGATACGTGCTTGAATAGTCAATTTTGTTTGTTCGTCATTATCGATAAGAAAATGAACGAACCTCTGTTTAGAGTGTCGATACATTTCTGTACTTTAGTTTATCCACTTGAAAAATATAGAAGATACGTGCTTGAATAGTCAATTTTGTTTGTTCGTCATTATCGATAAGAAAATGAACGAACCTCTGTTTAGAGTGTCGATACATTTCTGTACTTTGGTTTATACACGTGAAAAATATAGAAGAAACGTGCTTGAATAGTCAATTTTGTTTGTTCGTTATCGATAAGAAAATGAACTTGAAGGAAAAATTAATGAACGATCTTCCGTGACCTTGAATCAGAGATTTGCACAGGGGTTAAAGTGAACGACGATTCTTCCGACCGTCGCGTCTCACAAAAATTCGATCTGCTCACCGGGTATCGAGCCTGTCCCGTGATTCACCTGATCGCGAGGGAATCCCCGTGAAAAATCGAAGGAACACTGTGCGTCGTCCTCTCCGAAGCATCATCGAGATCATAGTCCAGTTCTCCGTGAACCTCCGGAGCGTTATAAAATCGAAAGAGAAGCGAGAGTAGGTCGCGCGCAAGAGCGTCTCTGTTCCCCCCCGGTTGACCGAAAGACGGTCGAAAAGTCGACCCCCGAAGACGAAGGAACGCTCCCGGGTTCGATCCTTCATCCAAGATGGCTGGAAAGGCTGCTGTAGCTGTCTTCCTCCATCTCAAGCCGTCGTCAGTAAAGATCGGAGAACGAGACCTGGGAGGAAACGCCGGAATGTAGGTGATGAAGAGCGTGCAGCTCCTCCATCGAGGTCGACGGCATGCTGTTGCTGTCCCCGAGGATGCTCGCCGCCGGTCCCACGTTAGGCGAACCGCCCGTGTTCGATGGCACAGGGGTCCCAGGACACCCCACGTTGCTCGCGGACGTGTTGCCCTCCTGCCTCATCATGTTCCGCCGCCATTTCGCGCGGGCGTTTTGGAACCAGACCTGGACCAACCAGAACTCGACCGGTCACCAGAAATTTTCGATTTTTTAAGAGCAGGTGGCTGATCCGCTAGACTAAAAATTTTGTCCCCAGTCCTAACAAGGTGCGCGCGCCACAACTGTCCACAGGACACTTGAATCTTTACGAAAAATTGCTGATGCTCGACCCCCTAACATTTTACTAAGGTGAGCTATAGTCGGAAACTGTTCTTGTGTACAAATCCCACATTTACACAATTTTAGCATCAATTAGGATTACTGAGGATGCTTAAAACGCTCTCAATAATACCTATAGTGTAAGGAGGCTCGGAGGCTCCCGATTATTGTGGGGCTGCCAATTACTATTGCTATAATAATTACACTTATTTTTAAAGCATAATGAATATTTAAAAAAGTGAATGTTAAAAAGTTTTAATATTTAGTATGTTTTAAAAATAAGTATAGTTACTATACGCAAGGTAACTGTCACCCCCATAGTAATTGGGTCCCTTACACTATATCGAAATCATACTGTGTGCACATCTTTCTTGTGCCAGCAACGTTCGAACACGAAAACGTGAATAATAGACAGAGCGTCGATTGCAGGAAAATTTGTCACATATTCGTCCCAAGAACAAATATTTTTAATAATGACAGCAGCAAAAACAATTTAGCAAAAATTAAAGTGTCCTGATACTTATGGACGGGAGCGTACTTTAATTTCAGAATTTTAGCAAAATTATTTATTATTTTACTAATTCAGGGGTGTCTCAGGGTGCTTTTACAGTCTTTGGGAGTCTAGAATATTTGGCGTTGTGGAATTGAAATGAGCGGTAATTTGAATTGAACTGAACAGTAATAACATTAATAAATAATTCAACCCTTTCTCCGCTAAAGACACAAGCCGTAGAACCACCAAAGAAAGTTTCGCAAGTTCGGCCGGAGGCGTTGATTGAAAGTTCCCTTTACAAAACAGAATCATTAAAGGCATGTTAACAAATTATACCGGCAACTGGCGCGACTGCGCAGAAACATTTGTCACGCGGGATTATAATTTCGACATCAATCTTTCGAAGATTGGCTGTAATAAAGAAATAACAATCTGAAATTTTAATTGCTTGCAGGAAAGCGAAATACTCTGGAGAGCTAGAGGATTAACTAGTTCGCTCATAGATACGATTAGGTTGTCCCAAAAGTTGCTCTCGCAATATACTCGTTTAATATTGTTAAGTAACACGAGCATGTACAAACAACACAATCATCTGTTCTAAGCTTCATCTCGCTCAACTAACTCGTTCAAAAAACTACTTTAACTTTGCGTTATTCATAAAAATGGTTGCTTACTTGATAACGAAGCTCTCACCTCGGGTTATAATCTAGTTAATTTCGGAATTAATAAATTGATATCCAGTGGTGTTAATTTGATGACAATCGTGTTCAAGCAATTCCATTGTTGTGTTAATGGAAAATGAATTTTTAGGACAACCTGATGTTTAGGGACTGAAAGGAGAATTGAAAATGAAATTGATGCCCTACCTGAAGCACCCTCTTCGAAAGCCCGGTCTTTTGCGCCAGTTGCTTGAGGTCCTTCGCGTCGGGGTTCTGATTTATAGCAAAATAATTCTTCATCGTTCGCAACTGATGATGCTTGAAGCTCGTTCGCATTCGCTTCGTTCGTTGGCTCTGGTGCATGGGGCCAGGTGACCCGACAGACGCGTCGTACGCGGCCAGGGATTCCATGGACGAGGACAGTTCGGTGGGATGGAGAAGCTCTACAACAAAATGTCCTCCATTATTCAATACCCACGTCCCCCTTCGCGTTTCAGACATATTTGTTGCGAAAATTCGCTTCTTGTTTGCTCAACCGGGCCCCCATCAACCTCCGCAATCTCTAAAAAAGGAACTCGCTACCTCCGGCCAGACGGTGTAACCTAACGTTGCCGTTTCATCCATTCCGTCGATGTCCGACAGTTTTATAAACCGCGAACGCTCGAATTTTATCCTTTAATTTGACAACGCGGCACGGACGATTTCATTTTGCCGGGGATCAATGTCCAATAATTTTATGAACCGCGACACGTTCGAGTTGAATTTAGCTTTTGATGAAATAAACGTCCAATGAATTTTTTGGAAGGCAAATAAATTGTTCTTTAAGGAATGATGTTGAATTAATGAAGAATCGTGATGCTTGTACAACTAACGATAGCGCATTTGTGTTTTCGTTCGCTGAAGTTTGAAATTTGGTCGGACGCACGGAGTGCAGGTCGCAACATGTCTGACGCGGCTGTCTGTTGCACACTGTTTCTACTTTACAATGAACAACTGACGATAGCACTGTGCGATCTTGCTGCAGTAATTCCTGCATTCGGCAACAAGAAAAATTAACTGTTCTGCCAACGTTTAGCATCATGCTGAATAACCAGTGAGATAAACTCTCTTAAGCATCATCTATTTAAGACGAATTAATTAAACAAATGGAACACAGAATAAACCTTGGAATTTCTCCAATTAATTCTTCACGATGTAACTATTCACGACGATCGCAAGCAATTGTTGTGGAATAATAAACGTTATTGCAATAAAATAAACCTTCTTTTGACGGAATGGATTTTTAATAAAATAAAAAATATAATAAGATACTAGTCCTAGAAATAGAAAATAAAAGTTGTTTTAATACAATTGAATTGATAGATGAAACAAACACTGCTTCGAAAGAGTAAAATTGATAAAATGAACATCGTTCTGACACAAAGTAATGAACGTTGTTTCAATGGAATTAAATGAATACAATAAAATCAGCATTATTTCAACAGAATGAATGAATCAGTTGATTGGATGGAAATAAATTGTCCGACGATATGGCGACAGGGTTTCAGCCGAATTTTTGCGTCGCCGAGGAGCAAATCGTTCGATGCGACTAGATAGCCGGTCCCAGTATCGATTGATGGATCACAAGCATTCAGAAACGATCGTCGGGAGGAATCCTCTCATTTACGATCGAGCCTGGCGTGTATCGTTCGATCGACGCCTGCCCTTTTTTTTGTCTGCTGTCTGGTCTTTTTACAGACACGACCGGGCTCCTTTCGCGCGTCCTCCCGGCCGATCAGATTAAGAAATCTTTGTAATAGGTACGCGAAAGCCAGCGCCGTATGGACGCCATGCACGCGCGAGCGGCCTAACCTCTTTTAATAAACTCGATGACGACGGCGGCGATGATCATGCCGGGAGATTAAATTTCTCCGTAGAACTGTGTTTCTCGGATCAATAGTAAAACCGCGTGGCTCTCGGATCATTACTGCGACCAGCGTCGGCTAGTCGATTTTCTTAGATTAATCATAAATTTCTTCCCCCTTTATCAATACCATAAAGCGAAATGAAGAGCCCGCGAGCATTGCGAGGAAGATCGATGAATTTAATCGGGTGTTACTCGTAGATCATGACGGACAATTTACGATAAAATATGATGTAAGATTAGCTGTTAGCGGGGACGCGGATTTTCCGCGTTTTTACCAAAAGAGGAATTTTAATAATTCTTCCGGAACCATCGCGGTCTCTGTTTCACATATTTTAATTGGTGATTTATACGACGGGATTATATTTTGACCGAAAATTGGAACAATCGATTTTCCATGGAATGAAAAATTCGCTCTGCGATAAAATCCCACCGAGTATCCACTCAGAATCAGTCCCAGTTCGAGACGAAAGTAGAACGCCTGTTGAAAAAGTCTGGAAAGTTTCAAGTGAATTGGCCGATTGGTTTTCGAGATATCAAACAGTCCGAAAACCATAGTTCCCATAAAAACGTGCTCGAAGTTTCAGGTACTGTTACGAGGGTACACGAGAGTCCTCTCGTCTCAAAGTCCGCGGGCTCGCCGATTCTTCAAATTAGCGAGCAATGTCGATTGCATTCTTCAAACGTCAAACTGCCGGAGAATAGCAAACAGGAACACACAATTTTTCAGATTCCCCGACGACTCGGATCTCACAGACTCCAGATTTATTCAAAATTGCGTATAATACCGAAAGATTCAATTCCAAAATTGAAACAAAACTCAAACAGCAAGACAGGAATACACATTTCCTATGCAATATTTACAATTGTAAATGTACAATTGTACAATTGTAGAATTGTATTTGTATGTGCACCTTAATTCTTCGACAGAAATATCTATTGCACATTACAGTGCAATATTCTAAAAGGATCTCGACCCCGAAGGGTTGGGGAGAAGATAGCTATAGTCTAGAAATTGTGTTACGCAGCCACTGTAACCATAATGCTCCGGCATGCCCCAACCGTAATGCGAAGGTCATTAGTTTATAGACACAATCCGTTTACTCCAGGCAAAATTTTCGGACATTTCACAGCCCCCAATAATAGTAAAAAAGGAGACTCTACCGATCGAGGAAACCTGGAGTTAAGGTTTATGAGTATGACTCGGGTCATCCTTCACCCATCTGGCAAATTTCATGACAAAACTTCATTGTCAACCAGGCTACCAATCAACACGCATGATCACGCTGATTGGCTGTCTGGCGAAGACGAAGATCCATATAAATATGCGCTCGCCAGAAAATGGAAGAAGAAAAAAGCAAAGGACAAGACTACGCGCGTCCACCATTCACGTTTTTCCTCGACCATTCTGCAACCTTACATTGTACAATATTTTTTGTTAAACTTTGAAATTATACCCTGTTACTCAAAACCAGTCGATTTCACGTTAGAAGAATCTATCAGCCCTATCCGTTTAATTAGTGATAAGGTCCAACGCGTTTCGCGACGACGAAGAAAATTCGGACAAAAATTCGTAACAAATTGTTAGCCACCGAAAATCAATTGAAAAATTCTTGGATTGATCGGGCGGATGTCAGGAGAGTGTAGGGACGCGGGTTGAAACGAATTTCCGCGCACGTAACCGCGCGTCCGCGGCTCCGTTCTCGACATCGAGTGCAACGGTTGCAGTGCCGTTGCAAGCCGCGCCGCGCCGCGCCGCGCCGGAGCGAAGGAACGCATCCAATAAATAAGACGACGAGGGTAACCATTGAATTCAATGGAGAGAAAGAACGGGTTCCGGCGACGTTCGTGGACAGGCCGGTGGACCCGGGACTCTGCTGTTGGCCGCGGACCAGGAGGAACGGGCTCTGGAGGCCTCGAGCTGCAAAGAAGAAGAAGAAGAACCAGAAGAAGAAGAGGAAGAAGGGACGAAGGGGAGGCGGAGAGTCATCCAGAAGTAAATCCCCGAGCACGTATCCGCCATTACTGTTTATTGTCCCGAACTTCCATTCCCTGCGGACGACGGGCTGTTCTCCGGCTCTCGCGATCCAGAAAAGAGAAGAACACCGGCTCGTCCTTTTGCTCCCTTCAGGGTGAACGACACGGATTTTTGTTGCCGATTGATCGCCGGAAAATCCCGTCCCGTTCCCTGGATCTTTCGGGAATCGAGGAGACATTAGGCGTATCCGGGCCGAATTGATGATCGTGTTCCCCGACGATGATGCCGGCGAGCATGGTATTGATCGATCCCGGGGATCGATAAGAATGATGAGACACCGGTTTTCTTGATGGCCACGGAAGCCTGGACTTCTTCCTAATTGGTATTTTACCGGGACAAATTAGCCGCGGATGGTGATCCTGCGGGAGACACTTTTCGCTAGGGGACTCTTGAGTTGTTGTGGCGATGGGGTGTGCGTAGGGGATGGTGTTTGATGGGATTGGGGGTGATAGGATTGGTGATTTGTTGTGGGAAATTGAGATGGAGGTTGTTGCTGTAGATGCGGCTAAACTGTGTCGATGTACGGGTTGGGGGAAACGGTGTGTATTGAGTTAAGAATAATATTTGATTAGTCTCAGCAGGATTTAATATTTGTAATTGTGGTAGGTTTAATATTTGGTAGATTCAATATTTGTAATAGAATTTTTCGATAATATTGTCGTTTACAGATTCAATGTATTTTGTTTTATACCTCGTACACCTCACATTTTTGTTTAACTACCAATAGGTCAATATTACTCATACCATTTGTGGCTCCAAATTCTTCGACGCAGAATTAATGAAAATCATCCTGGAGCATCGACGAAAGATGAAAAGACAAATAAAATACAAAAAAGACCAGAAAAGTGAGCAGAGAGAAAAAATACTCAACAGGTATATTCTTAAGGGTGACTTCAAGAGACTGAGTATATTAAAAGAAAGATTTCCTGAGGAATTATGATTCTTCCGAAAATCGCTAACGTTTTCCGAGGGCGACAGACTCTTTTCCCACGGAAACGAAAGTCCGGGGCACGTAGCCGCGGAATCGCTTTCCCTAGAACCAGCTCTATCAATAAACGTAGCCGAGCGTCCTGGAAAAGGAGTACGCAAGTTTTTTTCGCGAAACTGGCCTGGTTCCCAAGGCGAAGTCGCCGTGTTCTGGCGGCGAAACGAGGCCGTCTCGTCTCGTCTCGTCTGCTCTCGGCCGTCCAGGAATGGCTTGTTGGGTATTTCGTGGTTCAAGAATGAGATTACAATTTGTCGGGTCCGCGGGGGCTGGAATAGGAGCCGAAATCAACCGGGGATTCTGGAACGGCTTCGGGCTCAGCTTCAACCTCGGCCAAAGACTCGACCTGAGTCAAATCCTCAACTTTACCCTCGACTCCAGCAAAACCCCAAACTTAAAGCTACAGTCTCAGCAAAAGCCAAAGTTGAAAATGAAGCCTCTGCAAAAGCCAGAGCTCAAGTTAATGTCTCAGCAAAAGCCTTAGTAAAAGCCAAAGTTAAAAATAAAGCCTCAGCAAAAGACAAAGTTGAAAATAAAGCCTCTGCAAAAGCCAAAGCTCAAGTTAATGTCTTGGCAAAAGCCTCAGTAAAAGCCAAAGTTAAAAATAAAGCCTCCGCAAAAGCCAAAGTTAAATATAAATACCCAGCGAAAAGCAAAGTTAAAGCTGAAACCTCAGCAAATGCTCTGAATTTTTATCTGAAATAAATCCTCTGCCTCAGCAAAAGCCAAAGCTACAGCTGAAACCTCAGCGAAAAGACAAAGCCAACACCTCAGTCTCACCAGAGCTTAAGCAGAAGCTGAAGAGTCAGCATCAGCAAAAGCCAAAGTTAAAGCTACAGTCTCAGCGAAAGCCTCAGCAGAAGCCAAAGTTAAAGCTACAGTCTCGGCGAAAGCCTCAGCAAAAGCCAAAGTTAAAGCTGCAATCTCAGCAAAAGCCAAAGTTAAAGCTACAGTCTCGGCGAAAGCCTCAGCAAAAACCAAACTTAAAGTTACAGTCTCGGCAAAAGCCTCAGCAAAAACCAAACTTAAAGCTACAGTCTCAGCGAAAGCCGCAGCAAAAGCCAAAGTTAAAGCTGCAATCTCAGCAAAAGCCAAAGTCAAAAATAAAGCCTCAGCAAAAGCCAACGTCAAAAACAAAGCCTCAGCAAAAGCCAAAGTCAAAAATAAAGAATCAGAAAAAGCTAAAGTTAAAGCTGAAACTTGAGCAAAAGCCCAAGATAAAAATTAATCCTCAACAAAAGCCAAAGTTGAAGTTGAAACCTCAGCAAAAGCCAAAGTTAAAGGCAACAGCTCGGTCTCAGCCTGTGGCGCAGCTTAAGCCGAAGGTAAAGCGTCAGCATCGGCAAAAGCCAAAGTTAAAGCTAGAACCTTTGGTTCAGCCTCCGGCTCGGCTTCAGCTAAAGCCAAATCCAAAGCCAAAGCCAAAGCTAAAGCCTCAAAGCTAAAGTCTCAGTAAAGTTGAAGTTAAAACTGAAGCAAAGCCGACATTAAAACAAAAGTTAACGCGAAAGTGGCGGGGCGAAGTTGGTAAGAAATGCACGCAGGCGGCATTATAGTATTTCACCGGCCATTCTGCTGGCTGGGGCAGCATTCGTGTCTCAAGAATGAGATTACAATTTGTCAGGTCTCGGTGGCTAGGAGCCGAAATCACACGGAGATTCCTGGGCCTGTTTCGGCCTCGGGCGCGGCTGAAACTGAAGCTAAAATCGAAGCCGAGGCCGAAGCAAAGCCGAAGCCTGGCCGGGGCGGCCGGGCTAGCAAGAAACGCACGCAGGCGGCATTATAGTGTTTCGCCGGCCATTCTGCTGGCTGCGGCCACGTATTGGCCGCGGCAGCATTCTTTTCCGGCGAGATCGGCCAATCGATGCATCTCGCCACCGATACCCATCTGTCACTGTCCGCGGGGCCTAGCCTTTTCTCCGCTCGTCTTGCCTCGCCTCGGTCTGCCTCGCCTTGCCTCGGCCTGCGAGCTACCTTCGGACACGGTGAAATTGCTCGCCGGACTAACCTCCCGGACTCTTCCGGGAGTGGAAAAAATTCGGAATGTTTTTTCGATTCCTAGACGGTTAACGAGGAAGTTCGCCAGCAGGTGAAAGCGCTCGATGCCCGATCTCTTTTTGCACAGGCTCGAAAAGGAACTCGTCGGGGATGAAGACTCGTTCGATACCTTTTTTATCGCGTGCTTCTTGCGCTCAAGTATTTAGCGACATGATTCTGGACGGTTTTCCGTCGTTCGAGATTCTTGGATACGTTTTATGTCATCTTCTCCGATTTTTCCGAGCCGCTTTTTTCACTCGAAGAACCTCTTTATGAGTGTAGTTATTTGTTTAGATTTTTTGCGCTCGCGTGTCGAGCGAAATACCTCTTTCCAGAGCCTCGAGAATTTCCGAGGAAAGGAGGAGCAACGGACACGTAACGCCTAACTTTTTAAATTCTATGTTATCGGATTAGTTGCGTTACTTTTTAGAATCTTTATGTGCATTGTGAAATTTCATGAAATTCTTGAAAATTATCTATATTGTCCGTGTACGTTCATTTTCGGTACACTTTTCTTTTTTAGAGTAACATCATGTTCAGCAGAAGGTTAAGTAAATATACGAGCCTGTCTCTTCGAGATCATCTACCGATCGAAACTTCTCGTTGAAAACCGAAACATTTTCATAAATCGCTGAAAACAAACACGCCCAGAATTGCCAAATCACCGGAACAAAGCCACCGACAAGCAATTCCACTAAAGAACAACAACAACCATCGTCTAAAATCCTCAACCTGCAACCGGAACACGATTGACCGTGTCCAGCAATTTCCGAAAACAAGCGATTGCAACCGTTTCGCCAATAGCGTACAATAGTAACGAAAAAAAGTTGGGCACTTGTAGAGGATTTCCGCGAACTGAAAAACAACCTAATTTCCCCCAGCTCCGGGGATCGGTCGTCATGAAACGCGACGGGTGTTGGACAAATGTTAATTTAATGAGACGCTAACTGGCCCGCGGAGAGCTGGTGTTGCGGAACATGATCCCGAAAATCGACGCGTTCATTTCGCGCGTCTGCCGACCGATAAATTCATTTCACGCGCGCAAAGCACCCTCTCGTTTGTCGAACTGGCCTCTGTCCGGTTTCATTCCGGGGTTATCAAGGATCTAATTTGTTCATTAATTTGCATTGTTTCCAACTCCTTAAAACGATCAGAAAGAGATCTCAATGTTGAACCCACATATTGCGGTCAATGCAAACAATTTTTACTTTGCATAGAAATACACAGTATAGTTATCATAATCTTATTAGAATTAATTACTAACGGAGAAAACAAATTCTTAATCGATTCCAGTGTCTTGTAACTGATGGAGGAAATTTGTATTTTTCCTGAAAATCTGTTGGCCGCACAATTATGCGATGGAAGTCGATTTTATTTATCGTTCTATCTACAGAATTTACTGTATACATGTCCGAAGTGCCTATCCGATAAAAGTGTCATAGCTATCCCCACTGTCGCGGGAACGTCGAGAGACCTCCCGAGGAGTGTAAGGTCGATCAAAGGTCATAGACCAAAGAATAGTATCTCCTGGCCGATATATGTCCGTGGCTGGATTTCTGCTTTAGACACATATCGAGTGGAATTAGTCCACGACACGGATTGAGTATCATACATGCGTGCTTGAACTTCCCGAGTGGTCTTGCTCTAGTTAAGAACCGTGCTGTTGCAGGACACAGAATCCGGTTAACATTTGACTGGCCCTCGTATTTTATAATCGACGCGCGATCAAGCGGAATCACTCTCGGACTACCGGGAGGAATTTACGACCAACAGCCATAAAATCGTCCATGAAGCGACGCGCCGCTCGAAAGGACGGGGTGGGAACCGGCCGGCCGGATCGCGTTTTATTGTCTTTATATATAATTGGGACACTTTTTGCAACCGGGCCGGTCCAGAGGTCCCTCGGAACTATTCCCCGTCTGGACGTCCGCGCCGGGCGCGTTCGATGAATCGTTGGAATTGCGACCGCGATAAGTCCCCCGGCCGTTGGAAACCCTCGCGACAAGCCTTATGGCTGTTCACGTTGAAAAATCACCGGGATGTCCAACTGGTTCCGCCACCGGGAGAAAAACGCGGCCGACTTCTTGCGGAAATATTTTCCCCGGCGTTTCACCGCGCGCGGAATCGCAGCGATTCGGTTTCACGAACGGGAATTGCTCCGAAGTTTGCTGACGGGGCCAATGGAATCTTGTTAAACAATATTCCATATTTTTTTGTGGTTAATTTCACGTTGTCGGTTGTGTTCCGGAAACCACCTACTTTAGAAACGTACGAATGGTAACCTCGAGAAAGGGTCTACACGTTAGTTAGAAATTCATCTGGTGTGCAGAAAATTGTTGTTTACTCGATAACTTGCTGTGTTTAGAACGTGTGAAAATCGTCGAATACTTTCAAAATAAAAATTTCAACCCTTGTACGCCCCTGATGCTCCATTCATTTTTGTTTTACACTCCAGATCAGTTCAGTTTCAAAGAAATACATCTTGCAGGACGTATGGAATAAAATAGGATATTTTACAGTATTTTAGAGGAGCATAGACGATTATACAAAATGAAGGAAGAAGAAGACGACGCAGAAAAAGTAGATGAAAGTACGGACACCGCAGAAGTATGAAAGAATTGTAGAAATACGAGGGAAGAATTGCTTAAAAAGACAATTTAAGAATTTCGCAGCGAGCGGGCGCAATAGGAGGACATTCTCGAGGCCCAATTTGAGCAGCTCGTTAAGCACGGAAGCCTTTTAACACCCGAGGCCGAGCGAACTTTCCCGTGGTCGAACAAGAAAGATCGAAACGCTCTTTCCCGGTAGATCCGAAGCGAAGAAAGAGCACGGTTAACTCCTTCAAGCCTGGGAGCCACGTTGAACTCCTCAAAAACAGAATTCATTAATGGGTACAAAGAGATCTCCGTCGTTCTGAAGCCCGCAACCCTTTCCTGGAAGACCGGTATTCCCGACTGGATCTCCGTGGATCGCAGTGTTACACCATTGATCGCAGGAGAACGGAAACTAGACTGTGGATTTCACGCATTCGTGACAAAAATGAGCGTGCGAAAAATAAACCTGTGGAAATATTTTAATAATTCGGTTATCAATCTTCCGACCTGTTCGGAGACGTCTGTGCATCGTACGGGAATAAAGCTTTCCAAAAATTTGTGTGGTCAAACACACTTTTGACACTTTGTTTACCTGCGATATTTGGATACAATGAATTCTCGATATATGTCAACGACACCGTCGTGTATCATCCAGGAGACATATTCGAGGCCTCTCGAGTTTCGCGGCCCCTCACGGGGTATACCCCGCGGTAGTGAGGATAATTCCGCGACGTTTATCATCCAGGCCTTGCCGACATATAGAGAGAAATGATAGAAAACCCGTTTCTGTTTAACTGCCAGTTGTTGTAACTTAGAGCATACTTATTTCGCATAGAAGTCCACGGTCTAGCGATGTCTTTAGAAAGAAAGGGGTGAGAAAAGGGTGCACAGCTGGACCACTTGGTACAGTCGCGAACAATAAAGAATTCACAAGAATCCGGTCTCCGGCTCTCGCGGTTCGAGGACGCAAATACGTGTAATTGGCAGTGGTGAAACAACGCGGTATGGAAGGGGTTGCCGGAGGGATAATTGGGCCGGATGGTAAACGGGGGTGTGCTTTCAAACATCGGTATTAAAGCCATGGGAACACGTGGTGCTCGCGATCTCTCCTCTTTCTTTCCGCCCTCCTCTTTCTCGGTCGTCGTTGCGAGTCGGTCTTTCTCTTTCTGACCTTACCTTCGAATCGTGTTCCGTCTCTTTTCGACCGGCCGGGCTCCTCGGCCAACCCTCGAATCGAACAGGTTAGCCGGGGGAGTTGCATTATTTGCCGAGCAATGAGAATAATGGCCGGGGCTCCTTCGGTGTGCAAACATTTGCCGGAGCTTTCGAGGATCGCGACCCGCGAATATCGCGCGCAGATTGCTCGCGACTCGCCTCGTTAGGCTCTCTCTCTCTCCCTCTCTCTCTCTTTCTCTCTCTCTCTCACTCATTTTTCTTTTCCTTCTTGCAGACCCATACGGTTAGAATTATTCAACGTTCCGCCTTCCGGCTGTCTAGGGTTGAGCTGCGACCTACGATCAAAGCGACGACGAAGCGCTGAACACGGTCCATTCTATTTAATTAGATTAGGACATTAGATTCAGGACACAAGTGTTCATATTAAAGCAACACACACAGAGCAAAGTTTTCTAGAGGATCCTCAATGCAGGCGCATCGTCACATCTCTCTAATTTCTGAGAACGATTTCTGTCCAGATTTATAAATTGAATTTTTGGCGTCAATTCATAGGGCACAGAAAATGTAGTTAAGATTTGTTACATTTTGGCAATTTTCAAGAGTATTCTCAGCACGGTATGGCCCAAAATTACAATTTTGATTTCACCCAACGCATCACTTCGATTTTGTGGAATTTTCCAAGCTGCTGACTGAACGTTCGAGGTATCAATAAATTAATGAAACAGCGCTATTGGTACTGGTTTGCTGTAGGGACAACGAAGGACACATTCGAGTCCCGATGTTCGACAGATATTTTTCATCGACCTTTCTGTCGCAGTTCCAGCTCGGAGGTCACCTAATTGATTCTTCGGCTCGCGACTGCGCGACCAGAGCGTCGGGACGCCCAGCGATCGACGACGGACGGTCCGTGGACGCTCTATAAAACGGTTTTCCTTCTCGAGAGCTGAATAAATAACTCGTTCGCTTTGGCAAATGCCCGAGAGCTCCGCCCGGCCCCTTTTAAATTGGCCTCGATTTAAATTGGGCCCGCTGAAATACGCCGGAAGAAGAAACGGGGGAAATGGAACGTGTAATTGAGTTGCAGAGATATTTATATGACGCGTAGAATACACTGTTTTTCTCTATATATGTCGCCAAGGCCTGGATGATAAACGTCGCGGAGTTATCCCCACTACCGCGCGGTATATCCCGCGAGGGACCAAGAAGCTCGAGTGGCCTCGAGGAGTGCGAACATGACACGGCTCGGTTATGTCTCCTAGACGATACACGACGCTGGCAAGACCCGTGTTGCTGACATACATCGAGAATTCATTATATTGTAAGAATGATTATATTGTAAATGATAGACACTGAGAGCGAATGGCCTTGTTGTCAGGTTCCGTATAGAAATGGCGAAACTGGATTTATTCAGACACCGCACGATTTTTATTATAATGTGTGCTTGTATAAAGAAATTTAATCAACAATTTCCCATCGAGGCACGAAATCCACGTAGATTATTCGCTAGTCAGTCATTTAGAATTACACGTGCCGAGTACTAAAATTGAGTAGTAGAAATTGCCTTCCGGTAATGACAAGATCGAATTTATTTCGAACCAAAATTTTTCTTACGAACGCATCTTCATCGTCCCTGTAATTGTAAAAGAAAAAATCTGGAACCAGTTATTTGACCGGGGTGCAGACAATTCTTGAATTATTATTATCAGTAACTTAATTTATTTATAATCATTGTTAGGTGTGCAAAATTGTATCCAAAATACGAAGAACAATTCTTTCCACAATTACACAGAAGGAAACCTTAAAAATCATACAATATGCTTTCTAAAAATGACAGTAACAAATAACATACAACACGTATCATACATGTAAATATAAATACCAGTATGAACGTGTGGGTATATATGCACTTGTTTGTGTACGAAAGAGAGAAGAGCGCGATACGAATTTACAATATCAATTTCACGTGTTATTGATCTATGTATCAAGCTGTACGCGCGACGTGCCATTATGAATAAATAATTATCAACCGGTGTTACAAACGAAACAAGATTCGAACACCTCGGTCGGGAGTTGTTGAAACAGAAAACCACGATACAAGTCGCCCACGATACCTGGCAGGTAAAACCCATCGGGGAATGTGATGTCGAGCATTCCGTGATCAGAGGGACGTATGATAAGGAAGGTTAGGAATGGCGGCAAGAAGACGCAATTAAGAAAGCTCGAGGATTACTCACCGAGTGCTCCGGCGGCCAGCCTCATGGTGACGGGCAGCTCGGACCCGGTCACTTCGGACAGCTTCCTCTTCCTGGGCCTGCCCTTCTGCACCGTTCCCGAGGAGGTGATAGGGCTCTGCTCCGCGGCGCTGTAATAAGCCGGAAGCGGCGACACTCCCGGCGATCCGATGTCCTCGATGCTTCCGGTCGCGCTCCCGTAATCCCCCGCGCAGCAGAGCAACTCATAGTGAGGTCTTGGGACCGACCAGCTCGTCATTCGTGAACCTTGCTGTCGAGTATTTCAGTGGCGACCCTGCGTTATCCTCCGAGTTCGATGAACGAGCGAACGCGATCCCGCTCGCGAGAGGAGACAGACTAATGGCCGGGACGCGGCTCGATCGGATCGATGGATCTCCGATCCGTTTTTCTTATTTTTTTAAATCTAACCTTCGGAGAAGGACACAACCTTCCTTCCTTTGAATTTCACTAACGAAATTGACCTTGTAGTTGCAAATATTTGACCGAACTTTCATCATTTTTCTTTCTGCGTTCTATTTAAATTTTGTGAAAGAAACGACAAATCTATTTGCTGGTATTCATCGCACAAACTTTGATTCAGAAATGAATTTCCTTGTTCGAGGTGATTCTACAAGAACAATAGTGGAAAATCTAAAATAAATTCGACCGTTCCGTTCAATTTTCGACACTTTCGTTGCCACCAACCAGAGTATCAGCCACCTCAGTAACAACCCTGATTACTGGAAATATTGTTCTTTCACGGTTTACAGTTTGACGTCTGAATTTCGCTGTACGAACAATCCTCGACGCAGCTCTCGGAATTAAACGGCGCCATTCGCGCGTCCTCACTCGTCCATCCGTTCCCGTCAAAGATCCAGCACGTCGGTGGATTAATAAACGTCCGCGACGTCCGGTGATAATCCCCGGATCACACCGATACGTCCCCATCGATCCGTCCGAGCATCGCTTCGGCATCGCGACGCTTCTTCTTCATCTTTCGCGTTTTAGTCGCTACAACCCCGTCGGGTGTCCTCGGAATTCTAAAGACCGGATTCACCGGGGGCCCCGAGGGCTGTCATTACGGTTGGAGAACGATAATAAGCTCGGCACGCGAAAAGCGAACGCGAACGCGACGCGGCTCGTGTTTCTGTCACTCTCGTCATCAAACTCGTTGATAACAAAGAGACGGCCTTTGGAGGATGGTAATTCCGGCTCGTGTTTCTCACCTACAGTAAACCAGGCCGTCCCTCTGCCCGAAATGATCGCCCTTGTTCAACGGGGTGCCGCAGGAGGCGCACGTGAAACAGGCGACGTGATACACCAGGTCTCTCGCTCGCATCACCAGCTCCGAGGCGGAGATGCCCGCTCGGCAACGGGAACACCTCGAGACGGCGAATAACCTGCAAAAAGATCGTTCACTATATCAGCGAACACTGGTTTTAATGTCTACATACGCTGATCTCTCTATATACGTCGCCGAGGTCTGGATGATAAACGTCGCGGAGTTATCCCCACTACCGCGCGGTATACCCCGCGAGGAGTGTAAACATAACACGGCTCGGATATGTCTTCTGTACGATACACGACGCTGGTAAGATGTTGTTGACATATATCGAGAATTCACTGAAGTCTGCATCGGCACTGTTCTGTTCAAAGTTCCTTTGAGAATCGTTTGAGACAAATCTGCTGGATCGAGGGATTTATATGAAGCGTTCGGAAAATTCTATGTAGCACAAATGGAAGAGAAGTGTGTTATGTTTATTAACCAGGTCTTGGAATCAAGGCTCGGCCATTTTCTGTGAAACAATTGAATTTTCTCTATTTCTGATATGTAACCCCCTGAAACGACTTCTTACCTACGACGTGAAATTTGAAAAGAACATGTACAGTAGCATCCTGACCATTTTACAGTGATTTAGAAGCAGTACTAATTTTATTTTCCATTTATAAAATGAAATAATGTGTCCACCGCAAATCGTTGGGAATGAGAACGTCTGTTTGTTAACTTTTACACGAATGAACGACATCGATAAGGGAAGAACAAGATCCGGATGAACCGTACAATTATGATAATCACATCCACGAAAATCCTTTATCTTCCCATCAACAAGGACCGAAGGAGGACAACGCAATCCATGGCCAGAGCGTTGAAAATTTCAATATTCCTTTATTGTTAGGCATCCAGAGCTTTCAGAGAGACAGACAGACAGAGAGAGAGAGAGAGAGAGAGAGAGAGACCCATGCGGAGACTCAACAATGGGATGGCGCAGAGAGTACACGTCGTCCCGGTATCTAGCCACCAATCAAACCGTTTCAATTCCCCGGGAGCACTCGGGTACGGCGCGGGTTCCGATCGGGTTGGATCGGGTAGACTCTCTCTCTCTCTCTTTCTCTCTCCCCCTCTCTCTCTCTCTCTCTCTCTCTGTCCGTCTCTCTCCCGGGTAGGTTCAGAGTAGCCGTCGTTCCGGGTTCCTTCAAGGCGACTACCCGATCACGCGTTCTTCGTAGAATCCCCTAATTACAAAATCAACGATCCCGATCGTCGCTCGAATTCATCGATCGCCGGGGCCTCTTCGCTTCCCCGTTGTTCGCGCACGTGACCCCCGTTGTTCGTGACCATCCGCTCGGACCAAAATCGGAGAACAATACCGGCTCTTCTCCCACCCTTCTCTCTCTCTCTCTCTCTTACTCTCTCTCTCCCCCTGTTCCGTCGCGTTTTTCTTCCACTAATACACCATAACCCCCTTGCGCGAGCGTAGGCGTGCCGAGGTAGGTGCGCGAGACGATGGGGGATGGGGCGGGGAGGGCGGGGGATGGTTGCGGCGTTCCTTGCGGGCCTCCCCTCCGATATCGGCCGTCGACGATCAAGCCGCCGTTACAGTTTCCGAAGCGCGAAAACCAAATAGAGACAAAGGGGTTGGCCTGGATATGGATCGTTGCATATTGCATGGGAGAGAGAGCCGGTTGTATTCTTCTCTAACGAACTGGCAGCCGTTCCAGCCTCGAGGAATACCGGTCTACACCCTCGCTCGGAATCTCCTATGTCTCCCTAGGTGAACGAGGGGAGGCCATGCTCTACGGGGACGTCCGGACACGAGGGACAAAGAGCACCGTGACGCTGCGCTGGGTGGCGTTTCGGAGTAACGAATAGATAATTAATAGTTTGATTTCATATGGTTCGGAGACGATTGAACCGGTAAAATAACGCATTCGTAAGTTTTTGTTGCATTAGTCGCGTACAAGATGCAGAAACGTGCCTACAGAAAATACAGTGTTTTCACGATATATGTCAACAACACGGGTCTTGCCAGCGACATATTTCGTCTAGGAGATACTATCATTTTGAACGTCGTACCCGACCCGTATTATGTTTGCACTCTTCGGCGTCTGATGACTTTGTGAGCTTCGAGAACCCTCACGGCGTGTAACCCAAGCTAGTGGGGATGGTTCTGCGACTTTTATCAGCCAGGTATTTGCGACATATGTCGAGAAAGGACTGTAATGAAGACGATTTTCCAATGTATTATGATTATTACTGCGGATTTTATACATTTGTAATGGAAATGGGAAAATATTCAAGAAAAAATTTAATTATGTCTTGCGATTTCTTGGAGAAAATTTTTATTTTGCGGTCCAGTGATAAAACTTTAACGAATGACAACTGTTTGGTCATTATACATTTCGAACAAGTCTACCAGAAGTAGTATGTTTACCAGAAGCTGCTTTAAAAGCTGCACATCAATGGAAAGAGTGCCGGTGCAGAATGCAAAGTAGACTGCACTCGTTAACGTATCTCTAATTCATCAAAGAAAAAAAGAGCGAACCTTTCAATTTTCTGCTTGTAACAACATACTAAACCACGTGGGACGCCCTGTGACGGACTTAACTCCCACTCCCTTTGCGCCCTTTAATTATATCGTTCCAGGAATGCTCAGAAGGTGGCGTTGATTAGGCGACGATTACAGTGTTGCAAGGTCGGAACATGATCTTTTTTCCATTGCACGAATAACTAGACAGGTGGTATCCAATGTGGCGGCTGGACCTCAAGGATTTTCATTTCTTTGTTATTCTGTTACAATTTTTAAAAATCCCCTTGAAGAGTATACAAAATATATTTTAACCTCCATCATTTACTTTTTGCTTAATCAATTCGGAACCGGATCATATTTTTCCATTGAAGGGATAACTAGAGTAGTGGTATCCAATATGGCAGCTGGGCATCCACGGATTTTCGTTTCTCCATTATTCCTGCACCTTCTCAAACAATCTTACCCCCGCATACGCAAACATTACTTAATCTTTCTCGATTGTTCTTCGCTTTTTATGCATTCAATCGGAACCCGATCTTACTTGTCGATTGGGGGGTAGCATCCAATATGGCTGCCGGACCTCGACAATTTTCGTTTCCCGATTATTCCTGCACCTCTTCGAACAGTCGTGCCTCTCGGTATGCAAACATATCTTAATCGCCGTCGACGGTTTTTCGTTTTTTCGTTAATTGATTCGCGCGATCGCGAAGCTTCGGGGACTCAGACCTCGGTCACGTTTATTCACCGGCGGTCGGTAATATTTCCGAAGTGAATAATTCATACGCGGGATTGAATATTTAACGTTCCCCGTCGAAGCTCGTCAATTTAACAATTTCAATCCGCTTAACGCGGCCAACAGAGGGAGAAAGAAAGATGCCGGCGATGGAAAGAGACGGAGGCGGTTCTCACGCTTTTGAGGACTCCCGGGGAATTATGCAACGCGTGCTTCCTCCGCCTCGCCCGTACCTGTTCGCTGCGCTCTGAATTTCAACGGGAACATCGTTTTCATAAGCAAACACACAACAACAACAACCTTACAGCGCCTAATTCACCGTGGATCACCACCTGGTGCGACATCTGGGCGTGCAACGTAATTAATTTCAATCATCGGCAATTTCCGTTTTAATATCTCAATACACGACTATGCGGCTGCAGCCTTTGAACATGTTGAAACGATCAAATGATTGTGCACACATCGGCAAAAACAGTTTCCTTCGATCCGTTCGGCGAGGCTTTATGTTTCAATCGAGCTGAGAACGATTTCTTTTTTAATTATCGTGGTATTTTTTAAATGTTTTTACACGGCACTCTGAAACATTGTTCTGGCAACCCGAAAATATTCGATAATTGAATCAGCGACTTCATGACTTTTCAGAATTAAATTTAGTTAAAAACGTAGCTACAGGCGCGCGTAACGGCGCATCGTGTTCCGCGGCATCATTTGCGAACGAATTTTTCCGCATTCGCAATAAATTCAATTGAAAAAGCGAATCAGCGTACACAACGTCCGGTAACAGAATCACGTGATTACAACACCGGCGTTCAATCTCCAGAGGTAAATGCTAAAATACAACAATAAAATTGATAAAAACCTCGGCGGAGTTCACAAAAGCCGTTGGAAATAATTGATACCCGGTTCGAAAATAATTGACATTTGACTGCGGCGTGCCTCGAAAAATATTTCCTCCAGCAATTGTGGAAAAAATTATTCTGCGTTACTCACCGAAAAAAAAACACAGTCTGCACTAACCGAGCTGAAAACGGAATTCTTCTGTAAAAGAGAAAAATTCCTCTACAAAATCGCCGAACAAAAACGAAGACTGTCCTAAACATCGTGGACCACCAAAATTGTTCGCACACGGGGGACGGGTAAAAAACGAAATTAATAGTAGGATTATCTAGATTGCTATCGACACGAGCTCGCAGAATCGTGGAGACGCCCGCGCGAGACCGAGGCGATCGATCTCTCGATCAATGTTCCCTTAACGAAACGTACAGTGACTCGCATAAGTTCTTCTCGCATATTCTTGTCTCTAGAAACAACTTTTTTTCGCACAATAAAAACTTTCTACCTGACTTGCAACAGTCAGGAGAGAAACACGAGTTTATTTTATCACTTAATATGTTTAATAGGTTGGAAACAACAGTGGTTCTAAATTCTAATCTTTCTGCTGCTTTAAATTACCAATTTTTGTGATAAATGCATAATTGTGGTAATCATTCTGTAAATGTGTTGCGAGTAAAGCAAAAACGCGTCAAAGAATTTCTAGAGAGTTTAGAGAAAGTTTAAACAGTATTTTGGATCCGACAGGGCCAAACTGTGAACCGTGGGGTTAAAGGGTGTGCGAGTATTTTTGGTCGAGCACCGTGGTACGGGGGAACAAGACGAAAAACGAAGTGTCACCCGGTGGCGTATTACTGGAAATCGTGACCGCGTGTTTTTATCGGGCCGAGTATATCACCGGATCGTGGAATTCCAGGTCCCCGGTTAGGCTACCTAGGCTCGGAAGGTTCGCGTTGGCCATTAGTAGACATTTTGTGTGGTCCGGGCCGGAGTTTTGAGCGGGGCGGACGCTCCTATGCAAATTCGCGGATACCCCAATAAATACTGAAACGGGAAGCCTCGTACGGCCGGGAGAGCCCGGTTCCACCGGGAACCGATGGATCTTGCATTAATTCCGCTCGTCATCCCGGTAATTCGACGTATAATGGCGCCGCTGAGCGATCAGGCTCGCTTTGTTTCGCGTGTGCGAGACCCCGCGCGCATACAACCCGAAGAAATCCTTCGGAAAAGGAGAAAAAGCTTCCTCCCCGGCTTTTGTGTCTCGTTTTGGTGCTCAAACACCGGGAAGTTTAAATTAAGACAAAATACCGGAAAAAGCAGCCCGAGAAGCAGATAGCATCGTTTATTAAAACTTTCGAAGATTCAGCTTTGAGGGGATACATAAAAGATTCATAAGACGTATTTTAAGTATATCGCCCGTAGTTACGGACGTGTATTCCTTTGTGAAGAACGGACTGTTTACGGGGTAATGGTTTGAATATAAACATCCCCTTTTTCGTAGTACGCCCGAGGATAATTCGGACTGTACCAGCCAGCAATTATTTTTGTATTAAGTCTCCGCATGCTCGATAACGTTTCTTTTTCGATACGCGGAATTTTTCTCCGATAATTGATTCGAGGGAATCACATTTATCTTGCCAATGAACTGAGCGAATTTAATGACCGAGCGAAGCGTGTCAATTCCTAAATGATTATGTTGGAAGTTGATACCAAGGAAACCATCGAATTTGTCAATTGAATTTATGAGAAGAATGGGTAAGCAGAGGCATCGATTTTCAGCACACTGAAATTAGTAAAGAAACAAAGAGCTCGTGACTTGGCTCTTGTTTCTCACAATCGACGCGCAAAATTCTTATTTCCTATAAAAATTGCAGTCTAGTTGCGATCGTTCATTGCTGAAATTCTTTTGAGTTAGGCGTATGCGCTCGCAACCGTGTTTGATGTTGCAACCGAGTAATTCGGAGGGAATATTCCGAGCGAAATAGCGAACGGCAGCGTGTAGCATCCAATTTGCCGGCGTAGTCAAAGGAATAGTCAGTTAATAGTTGCAAGGAGACCCTCGGAGGGCCACTATGGCGGTATTTCTCCGCCGCCTCCGATTTCGAGGGAGTTACGGGACACCGTTCGGGTCAACCCTAGGCAACGTTCGCTTAATCCTCTTACGGGTGCTCGGTACTAACCTATAATAATCCTCTTTGCAGTAGATGTTGCCGTCCCTGGCGAAGCACGTCAACTCGGCGGCCAAGGGGACTCTGCAATGGCAGCAACGCAAACAGCCGCAATGCCACGCACGATCCGCCGCCCTTAGGTACCATCTCTCTGCTATCTCCCTTCCGCAACCCCCGCAACCGAGGCCGCTATCGCTGTTGTTGTTCTCGCCGGTGGTAACCTGACGATTGCTGATCGCACCATCCCCTGGCGGGGGTGTGCTGCTCCCGCAGCCGACTTCCTTCAGCATCTCGGCCTCTCCTGCCTCCAGGACATTCTGCAAACAAAACCACCTGGTGAACGTTCTTATGATTGAACTGCTGATCTTCGAACGAAAATTTAAGCAACTGGCAAATTAAGCAACCAGAAGTTTCTCACTCTCTTTAACATTAGATTAATTCCACATTTTATAATTTATAATCATTGTGCTTGTAAACGTTCTTTTATAAGAATCTTATTCCTTGCAACATGTAGGAAAGCTTTATATATTTCCAAATATTTTTAAATATTTTTGAAAACGATGTTAGACCGAAATTTCTTTCTTCGTTGTAATCGTTATACTAACCCTTGGCACAGGAGGCGCCACTAAAACTTAGCTGTATCATTATTTAAAATATTTTTTACATTATTGATAAACAATATATAGCAGGAAAATATTCTAGGTCGGAAGAAATGTTTCTTTTTGAAGTTAAAGTAGCTTCGAGTGCAAAGGGTTGCAAATAAACGACGATTTCTAATGCTAATTTCTTAAGGCGTCATTAAAACTTAGCTGTATCATTATTTAAAATATTTTTTACATTATTGATAAACAATATATAGCAGGGAAATATTCTAGGTCGGAAGAAATGTTTCGTTTCGGAGTTAAAGTAGCTTCGAGTGCAAAGGGTTGCAAATAAACGACGATTTCTAATGCTAATTTCTAATGGACACAACACCTTAACATAAAACGTTTTCATTAATCGTCTTTAAATTTCTCATTGTTCCGAATGGTTTCTTATAAAGCGAAAATATATTTGCACAGAGATGCAGTATTTAAAATATAAAATTACCACGAATACAGTTCAATAGTACACTATAATATCCAGATGACTTAAACAGTAACTATATATTTAGACCTCCGAAACCGCAGGCGAATGCCGGATCATTTTGATTCATCTGGTTCGATAGCTTTATGGCGATAATTGTGCCGAATATTACTCCGAGCGCCAAAACCGTATACATCGCCGATCATTTAGCCGTTAATGACGATTTAGCAGCCAGATCCGCTGAGGATCAAATTTAAAATTCCATTAAAAAGCCCGGAAAGCCAACATCGGAAACCGTGTTAACTAAAACAAAGGGTCCCTCGGGATAATTTGAGCAATTTTAATCGTAGCAACGGGGCCGATTAAAAACAGGTACATCGTCTACTTGGTAGAACAACCGTACCGCGAAATGAAATGTGATGGAGATACTTTTCATTTAGATGGAGAATGTTTAAACAAACGACAGGGGTGCGATAAAGCAGAAAATTTTATTACGAATTAAAAAGACTCGGCTCCGAGCGTCGTAACTCCCGCGGTTTAAGCGTGCTACTGTTTCCACCGCCTACTGGTTTTACGACCCCTATATTTCTTGCGGCCGAATGTTTAAACGGCAGCAGTCTTTAAAACTGAATTATACTTTTGTGCGTGCGCATATAATTAATTGCTCTATCGGACTTCTCACTTCTCCGAAAAGCCGTCTTCAGATCAGAGACAATACCAACAGAAAAATGATTTTCACCGGCACAAATCGACTTCAAACAAATCCAATCAGTCCCGAGGAATCATTGAACCCTCTGCCAGCGATCTGAATAAATTCGTCGCTTTTATAAAACAGCGAGCATTGGTCACTTTCGGTGATCGATAGGTCGACTGATGAAGCTCCAACGAAATCTAGATTAAAATTAATTACAAACTCTACGGCGCTACGGAAATCGTAACTCATTGTAATTTTGTTAACAACGATTCGCGGAGGCTATTCGATGGTCGCAAATTCAATCTCGTTATTTCTATAAAACAGAAACTCGTAGTCGCTTTTGGCGATAAAGCTCCAGCGAAACCTAGATTAAAATTGATTAAAAATTCCCACGGTGCGATAGAGGCCGCTGTGACTCATTATAACTTGTTAACGGCGATTCCGTTTGCATCAAAACGGTCCGAAATCCGATCTCGTAATTTATGATAAAACAGCGAGCGCCAGTCACCTTCGGTGACAAAGCTCCGACAAAACCTAGATTAAAACTGATTAAAAATTCCGTGGCGCGACGGAGGCCACTGTAACTCGTTGTAATTTGTTAATAGCGATTCGCGGGGCCGTTTGCGGCGAAACGGTCCCAGAGCGGCGTCGCGAAAAACCTCTTTTTCAGGCATTTAGCGGGGCACTCGAGCCGGTGGCCACTCGTTTCACGGTGAAAATCCTGCTCGGGGTGTTTTTTCCTCCCCGTCATCGTCGTCTCCTCTTGCCGAGGATCTGAAGGACTCGCTCCTGCAGGAGAGACGTCGGGGCCGCATTCATTCAGGACACTTCTCGGTAGGTTGGAGAGCGCGCACGCAAGAACCGATGAATGAAAACAATTCGTGACTGCTGTCCCGTTAATGAATGACTCCCGGGGTAGTGGCTCTCTCGGTTTCGAATCGGCCGCGAGCTAATTAGTAGAACCTTGCGGATCGCCACAATAACTCAACGTCCTTTGCGAGCTCTCTCTCTCTCTCTCTCTCTTTCTCTCTCCCTTCCTCCCTCCCTCCCTCTTTCTCTCTTTCTGGGGCCCGCACGTGATTTCCGTAAGTTAAATGGAAGGTGACGTCGCGAGGCCTGGAATCACCGTACACCTCGTTTTACCAAGGTGACGCCGTTTTGCTGCCGCTTGTCACCGATGTATTAGGCCGAACGTGTGCGAGCTGATTTACAACTATACCCTCTTCCCCTCCCTCTCTGGCGTTGCGTCGGGCCCGCGCACACACCACCACGCCCTCGTCCCTTTACTTTCTTTCTCGTTTTTCGCGCCGATACCACGACGATTCCGTCTCATTGTTCCTACCGGTTACGGACGGACATGTGGTTTACGGCGTACCCGGCTTGTACCCGTGGAATTTCTTACTTGTTACCGAATCGACCGGCAACCCCCTTTACCCGAAGCCCCGCGATTCTTTATGAGCGACTGCTCAAGCTCCTTGTCTTCGTTTCATTGATTTTTGTCTCCTCATGCAGGCTTTGTTGTTCCAACTTCCCGCGGTTTTCGAGATCTTCGGTTTGTTGTGATTGTTGCTCGGATGTGTTGTTCTGTGTTCGGTTGTGGTGTTGTTTACTTTGTTTGTGATTGATGCCCGGACGTGGACTTGTTTGTGATTGATACTCGGACGTGGTCTTGTTTACTTTGTTTGTCATTGATGCTCGGACGTGGTGTTGTTTACTTTGTTTGTGATCGTTGCTCGGATGTGATGTTGTTTACTTTCTTTCTGACTGATGTGTGGTGTAGTTGTTCGTGTTGGAAACGAAAGGATTTTTACAATCAATGGATTTTGTTTGTTGATCATTTCAGGACTATTGGAGATTGTATGTTCGGACGGTTCAGAGATCGTTCCTTAATAAATTGCAATTTTTGTCGGCAACGTCTGATGCATATGTCTTTTACCTTGTGACTTTTCGCAAATTTTAATCAAATCGTTTCAGCTTTACATTTCGTGTCTTGTGTCCTAAATTATATTATTCTTAATATACATATATATTCATCTTGGGACTAAACCTTGGGTTTAACCTTGTGCTGGGTGCACGAGAGCCTAATGTCGCGCAACCTATTTTTATTTGCCCTTTTATTTGCGTATTTTTTAAGCAGAAATCCAACGATCCGTTTTACTGTATTGTCGCGAAGTAATTTATAATATTGAATCGTAATCCGTAATAAAAACCGATTAGTAAATCGAACGACGTGGTGGAAGACGATGGTCAACACCACTAAGCAACCAAAAATACTACAAAAAAGAAACAACCATTCCATTTTGACCTAACTCTCCCATCAAAGATCACCCTAACCCATCAAACACCCTAACAACCACCCGTCGCATCAATCGCGTCCACAAGTCACCTATGACAACTTCAAAGCTTTTTCATCCCCCGAGCGCGCCCCCATCGTGAATCCACCAATCCCATCACTCACTGTCTAACGTCATCGGGCCGGCATCGAATCGACAGCCGGTTTCGGCACAAATTAAACAATTTGCCCGGGATCTCCGAGAAAGGTGTGTCAGGTAGCCGCCGGCTAAAAAACACGAGAAATAATCCAGCGAGTCCCCGTCTCCTCTTATGCGTCGGGAGACCTTCCGAATCGTCGGCGTAGAACGTCATCCCTCGTCCCGCGAAATTTTAACGATCCTCCTATAGAACCCGGCCGTTCTGTTCTTACCTACCTGGACGTTCGTTTAACCAGCTGGAAACGCGGCGTCGGATTCCAGCGTCGATTCGACGTCGTCACTTCCGCTGCTTTCTGTCGGCCGTCGCTTCGCTGCTCCCGTCACCGCGTCACGGATTCACGCCTCGGACCCGGCTATTTCCATCCGAATCCCTCGGGCGACCTTGAACCAGCCACACTGATCGCTCCTAAACCTATTCGTACCTTCTACGAGGCGCGGCAGCTAGCCTTCTGCCGGCCGTCGGAAGATCGACGGGACGTTCTCGAACCGTTCGAGCAGGAAAACCGGACTCTCGAGGAAACAAGTTCGGGAATACTCGGAGATTTACAGACTTTGGGACTTGGATGTCGATGGAAAACAATTTTAACACTCTTGTGGGACCTTCGAGGTTAATTTGCCAGGCCTGTGGCTTCGCATTGACGATAAGAGGGTCATTTTGGGGTTGATGCAAGGATCAACGTTAGAGGTGCTCGGACCACTCAGGAAGATTGGACTCGTGAGGGATCATTCAGAGACTATCACTTTTCTGGGACCGTCGAGGTTAACTGTCTTCAAGGTCCAAGGAAAATTGGACCCCCAAGACGAACACACAAGGCTCACAAAATTCTAACGATCGGAGATGGAAGGAGAACTGTTCGAACACCATTCTGGGACCGTGGAGGTTAACTATGTCTAAAGTCCAACGTTTGAAATCGACGGCGGAAGGATCAGCTTCGAAGACGCCAGCTAAATGCTCGGGGACGTTAGGCTTCGCCCTCGATCATCCAATTTCCTGCTCGAGTGTCCTCTACCTGTCAGCGGTCGAAAGGGCTCCCGATCACCTGTGCTGGTCTCTCTATCACCTGGGTCGGGTCATCTTCGTGGACGCCGGCGTCGTTTCGCACGGTTCGCCGCGCCGCCGGACCTTGTCAACACACTGGCTACGTCGACGACGGACTCTCACTCGCGGCCGACGGATCCTCCCGGAACCGGAAGACGCCACTTTCCCCGCTCGCGGAAACGGAAACGCGGCGAAAACGGAGCTGCGTTCAGGCCGGCGCGCTCGGAAAAATCGTGCGCGATGTCGGCCGTTGCACGGCAGACAAGTTGCCCGCGAGGGAAGCTGCTCCCCGTCGGCGTAATAGTACGATCCTGGGCTGGCCAGCCAGGGCCAGGGGCGGACGTCGGCATGCCAGTATAGAGGGGTTGGCCCCCGCGTGCAACCACGACCGAACGGGGTGGGGTTTGCTACGCGACGCGGACCGCGCGAGGGGTAGAGGCGTCGGGACGCCCGGCGTTTGCGCCGTCACGTCGGCAAGCTCTGTCCTCGTTGACGCGACGGAGAGACGCGGCCGACTGCGACGACGCCGATCCCTCTGAACGATGACGGGACGAGACGACGCGACGCGACGCGACGCCGGCATCGCCGAGAACGACTGACGGACCGCTGGGTTTGCGGATCTGGAAATTATTTTCGTGCTGGAGATGCGACCGTAGCAGGGAATTTGGGAAATCGGGCTTGCAGCGTGGTACAGTGATCGAAGTACGGTGAAACGGACCTTGCCTCCGGAATTGATCTCGCAGTGCAAGCTTTTCCGACTACTCAAGTTAGTTTAAAGCTCGAAGTAAGAACGATGTTGTAGAATGGCTGGAAATTTGGATAATCGGGGATGAAGCACGGCGCAACAGTCGAAATATAGTGATATACAGAGAGCTTTCTTGTATAGAAATTTTTTGAAGCTGATGGCCAACCGCGGGAGGGGTGGAGATTTTGGAAATTCGGGTTGACACATCGTGGATCAATTTATGGGAAGTTTGAGCTTCGAATTGATTTAACGCGAGTGATCAAGTACCGGGTTTGTTATTTTCAAGGTAGAACAGAAGCAGCTCTAGTGGTAGGGGTGGAAATTTAGAAAATTGGGGTTGAAGTATTGTGGACCAATTTATGGGGAGTTTGATTCCGGAATTGCTTGTACTAACATTTAAACTGCAAGGCTTCTGAGCCTCAAATTTATTTTAAAGCTGCAGCTAAGGACGCTTCAATAGATGGGGTGGGAATGTATGAAATTTTGAGAAATAGTAGAATCACTGAAACTGTTCTCGAACTGTTGAGTTTTCTGAAATTATTTTAAACCTAACTAAGAACGCTTTAACAGAAAGGGTGAAAATTTAGAAAAGTACCCATTTTCTCCATGTAACGCTTAAAAATTTCGAGTTGATAATTTCAATAGCTTCGGACAAAACAGCTTGTGACGCTTTATCTACCCCAGCCTGTACCGTAAATCCTTGTAACCTTAATTAATTCCGTTTCTTGGAGCACTTGAACTGCTGAAACGACTCGGTGGGCCGCCGCAAGACTTTCTCGAGTGACAAACGCTCGCCGATATCAAAATCGCCCGAGAAAACCCGTTTTTCGTACAGGCCGGCCGGCCGGCCTTTAACCGGCGGGTTTAGCCGACGATTTGTACCTGTATGCGTGACTGACGCGTGACTAACCATTCGCGTGTCACGTCATTTCTCTTGGCGAGAAAGCGCGCTTCCCATTGAGAGGCCGCCGATTACAAATTAATTGAGAGTGAAACGCGAACGCACGGCAAACGCTTTGAAAACGATGTCGACGGGCTGGAGGCGCTAATCATGAATAATGAATGCCGGGACCGGCGTGTGCGCGAGCGGGAGCCCGCTCGCCCGCGAACGCTTAGGAAACGTTTCAGCTCGCGGAGATTTTCGAGCAACAATCTCCACCCCCGCGCGAACGGAACAATTTCTGCCATTTTCTAGCCGCGCACCTTGGTCCGCCGCGTTTCAGAAAGTTCACGCGGCGAGCGTTACTTTGAGCTTTTGAGATCCTTCGAGGTGTCGGCCAAAGACAGTCCGATCGTGAAACACCCTTTTACGGGCACTTCCCTCGGGAAAAGGGAAAAATTGTTATTACCCTGCCAACTTCCTCGCGAAAAGTCTTTTAACGCGAGCCTCGAGATTATTGCTGTAATAATTAAACCGCACGATTTTCTGGACCAAAAGACTCCGTCGCTTTACAGTTGCGAATTATTAAGAATTACAGTAACAATTAGACTGCGGAATTTTATGGATTAAAGCCGATTTCTTATACGCTCTAAATATTTTTAACACTTGGAATTCAAATTTTCAATTTTAAGTGACTCAGTCGTTCTTAAAGATTGTAATGTTTTATTTCACTCGGACAGTTGTTTATGAACATTTTTAGACATATTCTTAATGGTACTTCGTCCGGATCCATTAATCTTCTTACGGCATCTATTCAAGCTTCCATTCAAATTAATCATCAGAAGAAGTTAGATGATTTCTCTGAAATGCTGAGTGAAAATACAATTTAGTTAACACGCATTTCTTCGGGCACGTCCATAGAAATGTACGTTTGCATAAACTTTCACAGACCGGCAATGATTTATCGAGATCACAGTGCCTATTATCAAACTGTTTTCGAGCGAATACAATTTTAGTGGGATTATGAATGATCTATCGTGTCGTGAGTCGCGTGTTAGAGGGTGCTATACGCTATAATTTGGTCGTATGCAAATAGAAATTGCCGGCAGAAGTACTATCGTTACATTGTGTCTCGTTTTGTGAATTATAGTTTGTGAAACATAAACGAATCGCGCGGTTCAACTGTTTCGGAAGAAGCGGTGGAGCAACAGCAGAGGAAATTACTCTGGGGAACAGAATTAAGAAATGTATGCTTGGAAAACAAGAATGTGAAATGATAAATCTACAATGTTGCGAGGTCGAGTCAACTCTTTACCATAAATTGAATGCAAACGTCAGCGAATGTACGTTTTCGCGTTATGCAAGAGAACGTAAAGTTCCGAACGTTATTTAGACTTTCAGCTTCTAATCTATTAAAATAATTGCTGCGAATACTAAATAGTCTATAAATCCATTAAATAATTTGATCAATATTTCAGGCAATCTATGGTTCGATTTAATCATTTTCCAAGACATTCTAATTCTACGAATACTTTATGGTGGCTGCGATTCAATAATCCCATAAATATTCTACAGAGTTTTTATTCTACATAATTCTAAAAATTTAGGGGCTACAATTCAATTTGAAAATTCTATAAATACTCTGTAGAAGCTATGATTCAATTAATAATTCTACACATATTGTACAGAGCCATTTAATTCAATAGTTCTACAAATATACAGTCTAAAATCCAGTTCGATAATTCTACGAATATTTGACGGAGGCTGCAATTCAATTTAATAATTCTGAAAATATGCTATAGGGACTATTATTCAATTCGATAATTCTACAAATATTGTATAGAGTCTACCATTTAATTTAATAATTCTACAAATATTGGACAGAGTCTAAAATTCAATTCGATAATTCTACGAATATTTTACGGAGGCCACAATTCAATTTAATAATTCTGAAAATATGCTATAGAGACTAATATTCAATTCGATAATTCTACAAATATCGTATAGAGTCTACCATTTAATTTAATAATTCTACAAATATTGGACAGAGTCTAAAATTCAATTCGATGATTCTACGAATATTTTACAGAGGCCACAATTCAATTTAATAATTCTGAAGATATTCTACAGAGTCTACCGTTCAATTCAATAATTCTGCAAGTATTGTCTGCCACCATTAAATTCTATAATTTCACAAACATTGTGCACAGTCTACCATTCAATTCATACGGTTCTACAAATATTTTTACCGTATAAAATAAAATATTAATTTTTATATTTTACAGCCCACAACTGACAAACTGTGACAACTGACAAAAATGTGAACGTCGTCCTCGTTTTCGAACGGCGCAATGTTCCTCAGAAATAGAATAAAATATTATAAGAGTTGAAACAAATTTGATCCGGTTCTGATACAGACAAGTTTGCAGCGAATCCAACAAAGACGCGATGATTGGTCTGGGTTTTTCAGCGAATCGACATCGTGATGTTCCGGTCCTTGTCATCGACGATCTCGAGTAGAAAACCATCGATCGGTCGACATTCCTCGATTGTTTCCTTTAGCCGTGGAGCTGACACCGGTCGATCAGGCGAACGAAAGTACACGGTCGTCGCGCGTCGTAAGGGGTGAGAGGGGAGAGAGAGAGAGAGGGAGAAAGAGAGCGTGAGAGAGAGAGAGGAGACGATCAATCTCAGTACGAGGAACCGATCGGTCGAAGACCACGCATTGTGGCTTCCCTATTGTTCCACTTTCCGTAAACGGCGGCCGGCTATTAATTCGAAGAAAGTCATCGGACGTAATTGCCGTGAAATCCCGCGGACACGAAAGCTCTCGGTGCGGTGCCGCGGCGCAAGAAACTGTTGCCGGGGCCAGTGGTAACGGCGTATAAAAGGCGAGGCCCGATTTGTAGCGGGTTCGCGGAGGCGCAAGGCGATTGTGCCACCCGCGGTTAATGAACCTAATGGGATATATCGAGAGGAGCCGCTCCAGAGACACACGATTCCGTCGCGGTTCGACGATGAATCCGCGCGACGGTAAAGCCCCGAGCACGCCGGCGGGCTCGCCGCTGGTTCCAGACCGCACCGTCCAAATATAGGCGGTCGTTTCGACGGCCTCGCGAGTCCAGAAACTGGTCGACGCTCGGACACAATGTTCCCGAGGGTGCGATCACGCTAGAACTGCACCCGAGTGTCGGAGCGGCGATGAGAGCCGGTAGAACGAAGCGGAAGAATACCGTCTGCTTGTGTTACAGCAGCGAGCAGATCAACGGGGGCCCTTTCTAACGCGCCATCTTGCGGAACTCGACGATTGCAATTCCTCTTAAGTCTTTCGTACGGTTTCGCTGTTAAAATGTTCATTCTCCATCAACATCCGCCGTTGTACGAATATTCCATTCGAATTCTTGCTTTTCGCCGATCAGTCGAAACGATTCGCTCTGTTGGCATGAGAGGAAGATTAGCGTGGATCTCGAGAAACTGGATCGGAAAGTGCGTAAAGATTGAAATGGATCCGTTGCGGTTATGACTGCCGTGGAATTATCACGAGCATCCGACGTCCAAAGGGACGTTGATACTCTGAGAATAGTGTGCATCATTTCGAGCATCGTAAGATCCTCGGTCTACCGGTAACAATAATTGAATTCCACTCGGCCTTTCTACAATTTCGTCTACGTCTCCATGCAGATTGGCTACTGACAATCGCGCGGCGAACCCTGAAGACTCCTGGAGGGCTGCTCGGCGGGGGCTGAGGAAGAGGGTAACCCCGTTTCCCTCGCAATGAGACTCGGGAAAAAAAAATGTCTGCGGCGGCCTTATCAATCAGGCGTGCCGGCAATCCTTTCGAGATCACGACGTCGGAAGAGGCTCCGCAAGGCGACAGAAAGCAACCCCCGGCAACCCCTTGATTCGAGGAGGGAAAGAAAGAGTGGGGTGGAGGGCTCGTCGGGTGCAAGACTTCGGAGATGCCGGGCGTCATATCGATCAGGGACTTTCGAAACAGCCTAGGGACGGCTGGAACAGCGATATTAACGAAGAAGAAGAAGACGAGCACTAGGTCTATCTCCTCTCCGTTCCTCCCACCATCTCGCTGTGTGCGCCTCTCTATTTGCGTGTGTATCCTCTCTCTCTATCCCTCTCCCCCCTCTCGCTCTTCCTCTCTCTCTCTCCCTCCCCGAGCCGTTGCTCGATTCCCCTCTTCGTGTGTCTTTCTCTGGCCAGGCCTGGAGGGGAACAGCGAAGGTACAGTAACCCCAGATCCCGAAGCAGCAACCTCTCTGCTAGGCGCGGCCTTCTGACGCCCGCTCGATAGAAGCCCGACCGGTTCCAGCCAATGGAGGTACCGGACGAAGATAAAGCCGTCGCCCCATTGGTCGACGTGCTATTCAGACTGACACCGCCGCTGATGGGAAACGGCGAAGGAGAGGAGCACGAGATGGAACTGGTCCCACCAGCATCCACCGACGATCCTGGCCAGCCCTGCCGAGAATGGGAGTCATCTGGTGGATGCCGCTCGAGGCTGTTTTCGACCGGAAGCAGTCGTCGGGTCCCCCGGGCCGCGGATTTTTCGGTTCACTTTCCGGGCCGATCGCTTCTCGCCGCTGGACTAGATTCAGCCGACGAGTCTATTCACTTATTTACGTCGTCGCCGCTAGATTTCACGCGTTCGTGCTTAACCCGTGTGCATCGAACTGAAGGACGCGAAGCAATGACTTTATCATCAGTCTCTTGTATTATTTGTTCAACGGAAGAAATAAAAATGGACTGCACGTCCCTCCACCGAAATCCAATCAACGAATACAGTAGATTTTCGCCAGCACATTCATCGCATTCTGTCCGTCGAAATGCGTGTCCCTATTTGTGTAAAACGGAATTTATGAAACATTATTTTTCAATGGCCAGAAATTAGATGAGACCAGCATACATCGTAGAAAGTACTCTGCAATCGTTGCTTGAGCAGTGAGTCACGATTGAAATTAATTTCGCTGTAAAAAATTTGCTAACAAAATCCGCCCAACTGTGCATTATAGATTTTCGAAGGAGCACTGTACAGGTAATGTGGCCCAACTACCTTTCGATACTATTGCAGAATTTTAGTACACTAAATTGAATTTCAGATGCAAATTGATAACACTTTCAGTCGATGAATGCTAGTTAATTAAATTAATGCGAGTCTGGGGTTTGCAGGTATCTGAGAACAGCAGAATTTGAAATCGGTACTTTCACTTTAAATCATACTCGTGCTGGATTAGAGAATTATTGAGAAATAGCAGCAAAAGAAAAATCGAATATCAATCAGGTGTGCAGAGTTGAACTTTCGGCGGAGATGCGTCATCGGAATAGGTTCTGGAATATCGTTTAAATTCGTCCATGGTTGGCAAGATGGTTGTCCCAGAAGCTCCATCGACTTCCTGTTCTTGCGTCACCAGCGTTTCCTGAATTTCGCAACTTGGCAGAGGTTCAAGCTAAATCGGATGCGCTGTGAACTTCTTGTACTAATGTTCTACTTGGAATTTTAATGTTCGTAGACTGTGAGTCTTTGAGGGTTGCTATGCGGAGGACCGAGTACTTCTGAACCGTCTTCTGTAGATCGTTCCCTCGAAACGTATTGTAAATTGAGCTGGCTGCAATTTCACGCCGGAGGTCTCGGATTAGAACATCGGTTCAACGTAGAGAATAACCGCGTTCAGTCCTATTTGTACGTACAAATGATGTTCGCAATGAATCAACAGTCGTACTCATTTTTCCTCTCGAGCTGCTTCGCTCGAAATTAAGTTTGATAAAAATCGCCCCCTGTTACGCTAACCTACCACCTTCGAACACCTTTGCATTCCCACAGCTAGCCCTGAATTACCTGGAAAGCGCACGTGGGTTAATCCTTCACGTCCTCAATTACATTATTCTTATTCTGCAGAATTATCTTCTTCGGTACATTCTTCTTCTTCATACAACTTCATAGTTGGAATAACACGTACGAGGCAAGTTACGACCATTATACTATATAGATACAGATAGTGACACATTAACCTTTGGATCGTGGTACCTAGGTCCATTTTGACCCAGGGAATCAAACTTCTCGTGCAATTACAACATTTCTGGTAATCGATTACAACTACCAAATTGGAAAGATTGACAGATCGAGAAGAAATATAGAATACTTTCCTAACAATTCTCCGCTACAATAATTGAAACGATTGTCACAAATTATAACAGCCTTCGCGTGAATAAAATTTCTTGTTACAGAGGCTTAAAAATAATTTAACCCAACTTGCTTGGGTAAAAATCTTTTATCAACAAAATTTCCGCTCTACTGCAATTCTTTCGCTGAGGCACTAACCATCTGAGCACTGCAACGCCTTGCACCATCCTGCACCGGACGTTGCAACTGTCTTTAGGACCCAATGCACGGACGCCTGGTTGCAGGAATGAATTTCCAAAAAAAAATGAGTACTCCGCCCATATTCTTTATTATTGTTGCGGGCGATTGAAGGCGTTCACTCTGCCCACTCTGTTCACTCTGTTCATTCTGTTAATTCTGTTCACAGGTGAATCAAGGAATCGGGAAAGCCGGTAACGGGCTCCTCGGTCGGCCTCGAGCGTACAGAGGCCGCGACGCTGGCTCTCGGCCCGATTGCATTATGTAAAATACGGTGCGCCGCTCGCTAGGTTATCTGCCGGTGTAAGAGTAAATAAGTGCAAAGATATAACGGTTAATTTCCGTGTTAACCGCGTTTTATCGCGACGTCTATCCGCAGTCAGCCGCCCAAGCAGCAGGATGCCGGGGCTCTGCCAGTGTGAATCTGCCGCGGTCGCCTCTTCCACGTGTGTCTGCCTCCTATACTCCGCGAACATACCTAAACGCGCCAGCGCACGCCACGCCGTAACCGTGCTGGCCATTATCGAACAAGTTTTTACCAGAATCTTTTAATTATTCTCCGCTTTGTGTCAACACGTTGGATGCAAGACTATATTACATTTTTCCGCAGTCAGATAATAGTTCATTTTTATCTTAAAAGAAAATTGTTCTCGATCAAAGCACACGGTGTAGTGCAAAATTCGAATAAATGAAATCTTGACATTCGTACGAGGCTATTAATTTAGTGGTAGGGTCAGTGTCGAATAAACAAATCTACTATTATGTTTCATTTGCATATACAAATTTCTATAGAAAATGTTGAAATGATTGAATAAAATTCTCAATCAAAGCACACAGCGTACTACGATTTGTACAAAGTTCAAATAAATGTGAAATGATTGAATGAAATTCTCAATCAAAGCGCACAGCGTACCACGATTTGTACAAAGTTCAAATAAATTCAATCTTGTCTTATACAATTGTCGATCTTATCTTCGGACTGCGGTTTTTACGCATTTATGGAATTTAGCTTTCATTTATTCTCCTTACAATGATTAAAACAAAAAAAAATGCTGCACATCTCTACGCATCCTACACCTTGCAACGAATGCGAAGAATTTTGCATAAAAGTTCGCAGTCTGCTCTCCGTGTATCATTATCCGCGAACCAACTGCACGCGTGATGATTATGCAAAGGTATTCCCGATACATTTCATATTGAATAAAAAAGTCGGAATTATCATCCGCAAACGAAACGGTATTTGCAATTCGTTGATTCGCTCAAGGAATAAAAGTTTATCCGAAGAAGACTGCGCGGAGCGTTGCGGGCCGCGGTCACGCTCGCGCGTGCATCGGGACACGCACGCACACCTGTCCACGCGTGGTCCCACTCCTTTGATCACGGAACGTGTGTTCCACGCGGTCTCGCGTGTTACTGTGCGTCTCCGCGTTGCTCGAGCTTGCATCCGACGAGGATGCACTCGGCGATGCGCTCCACGGACAGAAACGAGACGGAAAAACCGGCGCAACCAGGACAGCCGGCGGGCAAAGAGGCGGGAGGAGGAGGAAGAGGAGGTGAAAACGCCGGAGACGGTGCGTGTGCGTGCGTGCGTGCGTGCGTGCGCTCAAGAGTATATTTATGTGCGGCACCGTCACGTGGGTAAGGATCGTAGATTGCGGCCGGGACACCGGTGTTGGTGAATGAGGCTGACGTGGATAAATGGTGCGTTTCCCCGCGGGAGACGTATACCTCGACGATCTTCCGGGCCCCGGTCTCGGTACAACGGCCGATCGGCCGCCACGGGAACTTCAGGAAGCGAAACCTGGCCGATCCTCCGAGGCTTGATCGCTACCAGACCGTTCCCGATCACTGGGAACCCCTTCGACCACGACAGGCCTAGCCGCGAGTCGAATTCGTAATAATTGGAGACGTTGATCAGCCATGGGAAAATCCTCTTGTTCCACCGTCCACAGGTACAGAACGCGTCCCTCGGACCAATCTCGCTGCAACACCGTAAATTAACGCCAAACCAACCGCCGATATTTTCACCGGCCATTTTTCACCGGTTCCAGAATTTTTTTTTATTTTACAATCACTGAAAATAGAAAGAGACTCTTGCGGGAAATGATCGAGTAAATATATTTAGTAAAGCATATACAGTGATTTACCTATGTAGGGTGGTGCCGAATAACCTGTACAAGCGGGCAGGCGGGTATTATGGTATATTCTTGTATGCTATATTATATTGTGTTATGGTCTAGTATGTTCTAGTATATTATGGTATATTGTGGTATATTCTAGTGTGCCGGTACATTATGGTATATTCTGGAATGGTATGGTATATTGTAGTATATTTTGATATATTATGGTATATTCTAGTATATTATGTTATATTCTGGTAAATTATGGTATGTTCTGGAATAGAGTGGTATATTGTAGTATATTTTGGTATATTATGGTATATTCTAGTATATTATGTTATATTCTGGTAAATTATGGTATACTCTGGTATATTATGGTATATACTTGTACATTATGGTATATTCTGGTATATTCTAGTGTAGACAGGTATATTATGTTATATTCTAGTATATTCTGGCATATTATGGTATATTCTGGTATATTCTTGTGTATACATGTATGTTATGCTTCATTCCATTATATTCTGGTATATTATGGCATATTCTGGTATATTCTAGTGTATAAAGGTATATCATGCTATATTCTAGTATATTCTGGCATATTATGGTATATTCTGGTATATTCTTGTGTATACATGTATGTTATGCTTCATTCCATTATATTCTGGTATATTATGGCATATTCTGGTATATTCTAGTGTATAAAAGTATATCATGCTATATTCTAGTATATTCTGGTATATTATGGTATATTCTTGTATACTATATTGTATTGTGTTATGGTCTAGTATATTCTAGTATATTATGGTATATTATGGGATATTCTAGTATATTAAGGTATATTCTGGTATATTCTAGTATATACAGGTATATTCTGCTATATTCTAGAATATTCTGGTATGTTATAGTATATTCTGGTATATTATTGTATATTTTGGTTTATTATGGTATATTCTGGTATGTTCCAGGGTGTACAGGTATATTAAGCTACACTCCAGTATATTCTGGTATATTATGGAATATTCAAAAGGAAATAACAATAATAAAGGAATAACATTTTTTTCATTTGCCGCCTCGTTTTCGAGAAAATCGAATTTAAAGATCCCTTTGGGTTCGTGTGCTTTACTAAATGCAGAAAGTAGAATTGGCTGGTCATGATCATACACGTCAGACGATGAATATCGAATAGTATGCGTGTTCGCTGCGTTTTCAAACTGGATTTTCTCGAAAACAAAGGTTCGAATGAAAATATTCTATTCCATATTTTTTCTTATTTTCTCATAAGGTATCGCCTCGTAACCGCTTGTACATGTTACTCGGCCGCACTGTGTATATGTCGCCAAGGCCTCGGTGATAAACGTCGCGGAGTTATCCCCACTACCGCGGGGCCTACTCCGACGTTAAACGCAAGTTCTCTTCTAATAATATTAACGAGTCAGTAATAACCCATTTTTCTAATAAATTCATAAAATCTGTAATGTAATATTAAGTATTAAATAACCAATGATAAATCGAAAACTGACCGCGTTAGCTGAAGGTGCAGACAACGAAATAGTGGTTATCGAAAATTGTAACTATCGAGTTCAGTGGAATGAGAAAGTGTTCGCGCAGCAGAGTTCGAAGATGGATATCTGTGTCGTGGAAGCTCAGCTACCATTCCCAGCGAACGACAATAACAAAGTGTTTGACTGGACTCGGGGCAGAAAAATATGCGTGCATAAAGACGCACGGTAGTCTGAGAAAGGATGCAACGAAAACCAGAAAGCTCGTCCCGAGGATTCCTCCGCAGCTTGTAATCTCGGTATCGCGCGGAGATCTCAGCCTGTCTGCCAGAAAAATGCTGTCCCATTCAAAATACAGGTTAAAACGTGATAAACGAAATTAAATGATGGAACATGACAGGCTAGAAACCTGTCCGGAGACGTCTCATCCGGCCCTCGGGTTCATTAATTAACCTGTGTCCCCTAGCGTACGACACCGATTGTTTCAACCTTCCTTAACGTCGGAACGATCGGTATCATTTTCACCGCTTCGTCGATAATCTTGCATTCGGATCTATGAAAATCGAATTTACGGAAAATAGAGAATATTTAAACAATTTTTTCGTAAGACGTTGCAGGGCTTCGAAAAGATCGACACGTGGAAATTTCGTCACATTCCTCGCCCAATGCAACCCTAAACGCCGGTATACAAAATACAAGTTGGGGGATCTGAAAGCAGACAGTTCACTCCTTACAATATTCACAAGCAGAATGCTGTAACATTTTTTTCACCAATTTGCAGAAGACAATTCTCGTAGAGCCTGTCCCCACCATTCGGCCTGTTCACGAACAAATGCAACCCCAAATGCAAATGTGTAAAACCCGAATTGTGGAGCATGAAAGTAGAGAGTTGGTTCTCTAAAATGAGCACAAGTAGAATGCAGTAACATTTTTCTGGCCGGAGTTACGGGACTTCGAAGACGGACAATTTTACAATCTGGCATCGAGGCAAAAGAGACAACAATAACCGTAAATGTAAAAGTATAAAAATTCTAAATTCGGGGCAGTAGAAGATCCCCTGTTGTTAGTCCCCTATTTTTCAGTCGAAAGTTAGAGGTGGTCGAAAACAAGCAATAGCGGTAGTAGCATCGTTAAAAAATTTCCGCGAGCAGCCTGCGCTCGAAGTAGATAAGTTTCCTGCGCCGCGAAACACTCGGTGCTGTTCAGATAAAGACAGCCAGAGAGATAAAGGCGTCGCACTCGTTCGCGTGAATCGGTCGAGCTTCATTGAAGCGATCCCGGCGCGGCTTTCACCCGGCAACGCGGCTCTTCGAAATCTAATTAATCCATCCTCCTCCATTGAACGAGCGGCCGGCCACTTCATAAACACAATCAGGGTGCCTGGGTGCAAGCTTGTAGTCGGTGAATCAGATCTGGCGAAGATAGCGATCCGTTCCGCGTTCGGCTTCTCACTTTTACGGATCCTGTTCAGGTTCGTCTCATTGTTCTGGGCGATATGCCGGCCTGTCAGGCGAAACAGGAGGCGACGAGGTTGGCAACGAGCGGCGAGGGGGAGGGGGCCTCGAAGGGGCCAGAGGGGCCCACGGGGGACCGGGTAGGTGGAATAAGAAAGCAAGGCAGGTCGGGCAAAGGCAGCGCAGGGTTATCTGATCGCGAGCGCGCGAATATCTCCTCGGCTTCCGGCGCCCAACCCGTGATTACCGCGTCGATTGTCTGCAAATGGAAGCTGAAAAATGCATCTCACACTCTATAAGAAAACCATAGTTCCCCCCGGTAGCTCCGGCCCCCCTCTATTCTTTCCCCTATCCTCGCTAGAATCGTCCCGACACACCTGCTCCCACCTGGAGGACGCGTTTAGGCGACGAGAACTCTCGAAATTCTTCTATATCAATTTTATCATTTATTCGTGTTCCTGCTGTTCGTTCGCGACATCTCCAATGTTCTAAATAAATGTTTTCCGCAGAACGTTCGCACGCATAATTAGCAAAACGAGCCCTCCAGGTTTTAGAACATTCCCGGCGCAAGGATAAATCGATTCGCGGGTCCGAGTCTAATTCGAGCTCGGCCAGCAATCGCGATTAATTCACCAGGGTAAAATTAATATTCTAAATAATGACTGCTCGTCGGCATCGGGAATTTCCGGCGGATTTTCCGTCCGGGTGTACGCGCAACAACGTTGTAATGCCCGTTCGAGGTTTTCGGTAAAAGTTTTATTAAAATGCGAACGATGGAAGTTGTGCCTCCGCGGTTGATTTCGACGCATTTTCGGGAAGATCCGAGGCGGATTACTGATTATTCGACCGGCGGATAATTAAATGGAAATCAATTAACCGCGGGTCGGTGGCTACGGGCAGACACCCTCTCTCCCCTCCCCGCCACCCCCGCCACCGGCCCGGTTGCGGCTCTATCTCGCGAATCAGAGGCGAGAATACTTCGGTGTTCAGGCGAGACTTTGGGCTCAGGCAGCGAAACGAAATACGAGGAATCTCGTCTCGCGTTTAGCGGACGGAGCCCCTGCCTCGATTACGGGGGCATTCTCCTGAGAATGTTGCAGAGATCATCAATTTTTATGAATCACTTTTCACCCGTTGTTACGCGTAACGTTTCGGTTTCGCATTCGTTTCATTGCACACCCCTCAAACTATTTTATTAAGCGCAACGTGCCTTCGTTACGAAACACTTGAGCGATTTATCAAAATTTCAAGTGGAATTTCGGAGAACGGTAAAATCTCGATCTAAGCCCGATCCTCGGGTCCGTGCCGTGACATAGATCGTGTAGGACTACTATTTTCTTGCGACCGTACGCAGAGAAGGAGGGCGCGTGTAAACACGGATCGCGTGAACTATTTCATATTTTTTGTTAGAATTTTGCACAGGTGTTTAGGGATACTTGAAGTACCTGTGTTCTTTTTTTTTTAATAGGAATAATTGAAGTTATTTGAGTGAGATATATTTTTGTTGAGCACGGTACCGCGATTCCTCTGCTGATCGAAAAGAAAAATTTGATAAAATCGATGTTTTAGATGCCTAGATGAGGACGCCAGTTTAAGTCGAGGAGCGAGACGAAGAACTCGCCAACTGAACGATCCCGGTTACCAAGAGAGCTCGCCGCCTTTCCATTTCAGTTTTATTTTTCCCTCCTCGCGGCCGTTTTTCTTTTTCTTCACTCCCTCGGCCGGCTGTTTTCTCGTTCTTTTCACCTCGACGATCATAGACTGGAAGAATAATTCGCGTTTATGCGATAGAAAAACGCGGCGCGTTCGAAGCCGAGATTCCTGCGCCGCGATACCGCTTCTTTATTATTTCTTTTGCGCTTCTTCCACCGTGCCTCTAATGAATGGACGAGAGCCTCCTTCAGATTCCATGATATTTTTCACTTATAATTTCTAATTCGAGGTCCGAGAAAATCGTTGTCTCGTCTCGCGTGCCCGAGGACGGACACGCGTAGGAGGAAGTTGTGCTTGCGTTGAACTTTTGCAAGCGCTCGGACTCCGTGGAACGGTTTCCCTTTAAACGGAACTATATTTACGCGGAAGCTAGAAATGAAATTGAAAATCTCAGAGACGTGCCTAAGCGTTGATGTAATCCGCGATAATTAGGTTGCGCGGCGCTGAAGAGCCGGTTTCTGAGGGCAGTTCCTCCAGTTTAATTAACTATTTACGCACCGTACTATAATTTCTTGTTGCCGAGTGCTGCCAAGTGTTGCTAAGCTGTGTATTTAACAAATGACACGGTGTTTCATCACTGCTAACTGTTACCTGCCACGGATTTTTCTCTTATTACGCGAATATACTGTTAGCGCGGATTAACATAATAAGAAACTGCGGAATAATAATTCTCTGTTAAATAATTCTATGCCTCCATGCGAGAGGAGAATGATATGGTTGTCGACCAACCACTAAAGTTTAGAAGGTAAAAACAAAGTGGATAATAATGTGTATTAACGTTCCGTCTATCAACGCTTTGCAACGCGATATCTAGTCAAACTTGTGCTGAAAATTTTGAACAAATTAAATTAAATGAATTGCAGCTGCATTTTGAATGTAAGTGTTTCGTGTAAAGCGTTCACAAAAAAAAATGGACGTTCAACTGTAAAATGGCGTAAACACATAGAATATTTTAATGTAATTTTAACATAAACGTGGGACACACTTCACTGTTCCTTGTGGAATACGTATAAAAATAATTTATAATGAAACGTTCTGCTGCTTTTCTCTTTTTTGGGGATTGCTCCATTCGAATACAATTAAAAATAAAAAAAAAATAAGCAAACAGAGCATTATTTCCTTGAAAACAGGTTAAACAGGAAATGGAAGGGGCAACGAGTCAAAATAAGCGAAAATAAAATTCAAAAAGCTACCCCGCCAGCCTGGAGAACTGTCCATGGTAATTCCCTCCGGCAGACATCTTGTCCAAGCAAATCCGGCTTAATTACACCCGCAGAGGAGGCGAAAAAAGAAGAAAGGTAGGCGGAACCAACGTGTTTTATCGCCGGTGCAGCAGCCCCTGGCCGGCAGCAAGTTGGTAGCAGAGCGGCAAATGAAATTACAAAAATTCCATAAGCGGCCGCAGTTTTTCCCCGCCGTAGCGCAACAATGTTTCTTTTCTTCTTTACCGAGCGCCGCCTCTAACGTGCCATTTATCAGAACGCGTTTCCTCAACCCTGTTTAAGGAAACAGAATCCTCCCTCCTCCTCGGCGCACTCTACCAATCCCCTTGCCGAAGATCTAGGAAGATCGCGCGAAAAATTACGTGTCCTGGAAACGGTGGATCATTCCCCCGACCATAACTACACGCGTCCACTCGTGCCTTTTCCCTTCCGCCGGCTTTCCGCCATATTTACAACTGCGGAAACTGCACGGCTCCATTTTAACCCAATATTTCAGAGGGACTCTATGATACGTTGATACGCTCATGTCATCATTGTGCACGGTACTATTGTGATTGGGTGTTTGTTCTTTAGTAGAGCGTAAAATGCTGTTCAAAAATGGCGCCTTTTGTCATAAAACTGGATTTCATTGGGATTCACAAGACTTTAAGGAGTATCCACTCGAATTTCAGCTTTTTGAGTCTCGTCGACTGCGAGTCTAGATCACTTTGCTCGTGCGGGCCTCCGACGGCGCAGCCTGGGTCCACTTTGACCCATCAAAATCGCCATTTAATTCCACAGTTCCATAGAGTTCTTCCGTAGAGTTCGAATAGAGTGTTAAGCATCGTGAATTATAAAATTGTAGAAAATTGTAGAAATCACCGTGCGAGTGTTAATGGTCGAGAAGGAAGGATCAGGTTTGGGAAACGGGCAGCCCGATGATACAAGTGCAAAAATCGTCAACGATTCTACGGAGTGTAGGCGGGGTAGCTGAATCGGGAGTTCTCGTTACCGTTCGGCGTCAAGCATCCGGCGATTCATTTAAGCTTCCGTCTTTATCTGCGGCCAGGATCAGGTGAACGAGGATATAGACCATAACCACTTGGCTGGCTGCGTCCGCGAATCCCGTACGCCATTATGTATCGTACGCGAAAACCCGCGAAAGTTGCAACCCGCGACGAAGGGGATCGAGAAGAAAGAGAAAAACCCGGCTCGAAGAAGGTGCAGAAACAGGGGGAACCGAAGAAAGAGGGGGAATATAAGCGCGAAGACTCATTAAGGGGCTCGATGATAAAGTGAGTTATGGCGGCCCTCGGCCAGAATGGAGCCATTCCGAAGTGTGACCGTAACAGCGTTTCTAGCTTGTTGCGCCCGCTGCTTCCGCTCCGCGGCGCGCGGCGCTGCGTTTAACCGCCTTCTCTCTTTGCCATTTATCCTCCTTTATTTCACCGTCTGCCTCCTCTTTTACCTTTCGTACCCCCGTCCCCCTCTCCCCCTCGCCCCGCACCCTTCTCCTTTCACCATTCAGCTCCTTCGGTTTGCCTTTATGGCGGGCCGATCGGTGCCGGAACCGAGAGCCTCATGTGAATCGGCGGCTCTTTTGTTCCCGTTTATCTGATTATCAACGGGGATGCTTCCGATCTTGATACTCCGTTCCGCGAACCCGATAAAAAGGTACGAACTGTGATTCCATCGAGAGGCGCGATCATTAAGGATTTCACGGGGAACGCTATAGTTCGGATCACCGGGACCGGAACCGGTTCGAGAACGTTAGCCAGAACGGCCACGTGACCGATCCGACCGATACGGATTCTTCACTGGAACGGGGAAATTCAGTGGGTACACTAATTTCGAGGCTTTTTTCTTCGGTTTTTAACTCTTTCGGCTTATTGTCTTGGAATCGCTTAACGAGCTACTCTGTACTTGTTTGTACTTCCTGTTTCTTGGTGCTGTTGCCTCGACGGAGATTCGTAAGCGATTGGATTAGGTGGATGAACATTTGATATGGGAGTTTTACATTGTTTTCTCGCGGAAATATTTGAATTAAATAAATCGGGTTCTAAGAGATGAGGGACCGAGTAATTTAAAGCATCTGGAAACGGAAATTGAACGAATGCCCGTTTCAGGAAGGTATGCTAACATTGGATTCTTCGATTGCCAACTTTGCGACCTCAAAAATCCTACAGAGTCCAAGTAGTTTGTTTACGAAAATGAAAATTCAAGTGGTGAGACGAATACTGCTCTTTTGCATTCTGAGTCGCATAAGGGTTGACACGTCCCCAGTCAAATTCACTAAAATCGAAAGCACAAGAACACAGTATACTTTGTCGATTTACTTAAAAAAAAAATAGGTGTGCACCATTTCAATAGACTAAGAGAATTTGGGAACATTAATGTACTATCGTCAACTAATTAAAATTATTAAAGGGAGGAAGACCTGTTTCTCAAAATCAATGCAGAACATTTTTATTTTGCATAAAGATCCGCCTAATAATTACCCCTGTTGTTTAAACGCCCCTCCTCGACAAACAATTCCACAATTCCTACGGTTGTAGGAATGGAATCGATGATTTGATTGGCAACTAAAGAAGGGGGAAGAGCAACAGAGCCCTCGGCAGAAGACGCTCGTCCTCCGAAGAATAACAAGAGTCCACCGTTCTCGAACAAACCAAAAATACAAGTCCCCGTTATTGTTTGGCCAGACGTGTGAAACTGTTCGAGGGACATCAAAAGGACGCCGACTTCTCGCTCTGTTTCCCATCAAGTTTCCCTGCCACGCGACCGTCCGCCCTCGTTGACAACCCCAAATGGCGGCGGCAGCGGCATCGACATGTTTATCCAAGGCTTCGTCGTCGATTCCCGCTGTCCCGGAGACGTTCAATCAACCCCTCGCGGTGTTTCACGCCATTCACGTCGTTAACGACCGCCGTTACGTCGGTTGACTTCCACCCGGAGGCGTACAGGTAAATAAAATGGCGACTGACGGACGATAAGGAATAGAACGGGGACGCGGATGGAATAATTTACGCGAACGCCACGAGTGGCTGCTATGAGCCAGCGGAGCGAACGCCGCGACGACGGATTTTAGTAATTGGATCTGTTGCCTCGTCTTCCGATAGTTTTCTTAGCTGATGGTCGTTAACGCGTGACGGTCTTCTTTTAGCGGCTTTGCTATCCTAGCTTTCCTTTACCGTCTCCGCTACACCTTCTGTCCTCTTGGATTGTTTCTTCCCGTTGCCAATCAATTTTCATGTCTCACTTCGAACGGTTACGTTATTCGAGATTGTTCTAATTACTTTAGATAATTTTACACGCAAAAGATTTCATGTGAGAAGTGAATTAAAATTTTTGCTTTTACACGTAGGTTATTGTACACCGTTCAAAGTCGATGATACAACACAATTTTTCTAGCAATAATTATTCCAATTTTATTAAAATATCTATACATCGTACGCCTCCATAACTCTCAAAATCAGTCCACAAATATTACTTCCACCCATTGCCGATCAATTCTCGATTTTCATTCCATTGTAACAACGACGGTATATTATTTTCAACTCTATCAAGTTTGTAAAACAAGAACGATATCTGTATCCGGCTGCCGCTTCTCGCAATCGACGAAGAAAATTTTAATTTCGCATAATCGATCGCCAACGAGCAGGACTAATCTAGAACTATCGTTTCCCGTCGATTATTTACTCGTTAACGGTTTCACCGTTCGCGAAATAATCGAACATCCGGTGCGCGATGCCCGCTTATCACATCAACGCCGGCGTTCGTCGATCCCCCGATCGCCGATAAATCCGGGATTTTATTTTCGCGTGGATCCCGGCCGCGGGTCCTCGTATATTATCCGTCCGCCGGCGGAATGGTTCCGGAGCGTCATATCCCTTCGGCACGATTAAAGGACCGACGGCTTTAATCCTGGACGAGCGTCCGCGGGGACGGCTGGAATACGATTCCAGCATAAAGCGACGACTTTATGGTTATTCGACGTACGATTCGCTGACGGGTTCACTTTGTAGAAGACAACGGGCGAGGCAGCGCGAGGACGAGGAACCGAGGAAAAAGACGGTAAGCGCGACGAGGAGCAGGACGAGGACCAGGCTCGACGAAGGACGACAAAACGCAGCAGCCACGCCGGTTTTGCTACCTGAACGCTTGCCCCCGGCGCGAGCTTTCTTTCATGCAACGGGTGACACGATTCGAACGGGATTCCGTACCGCTTTCCGGACGAACGTCCACGCATCGGGAGTAGGCAGTGCCGGATCAACCCTTCTGGAGGCCCTAGGGAGCTTCTCGTGTCACGACAGTGGAGACAAGGGATTTTTGACAATCTTTTCAGAATAACCATTGGACATACGGGAGCAGACCTTTGGGGGTATAGAATATATTTATATATTTTTTTTTATTACATTTTTGATAGTATTTCTTGTAGATCTGTCAGTCTCTTTGCTGTTCCCAACGTAGCAGCTGTTCGTTCAATATAATTGTCAGAGATTGAGTGATTACATGACGATTTTGGTTCTCAGGGTCAAAATAGAGGGCACAGCCGTCAACCAATACACGTGTCTTATTTTTCCCAGTTCTGAATGATCTGGTACGTGATTTTAAGTCTTCGCAGAAAATGTTCCTAGTATTTAGAAAAAGAGTTTAGATCAATTTGTGCGAAGAGAATGTCTACGACTTGGAGAAATTGTTCAATTGTTTTCATCGCAGAATGAACATTTATATGGACTCGTGTATGGAGTTATTAACAGTATATTAGGGATATACAGCGTGTCCGTGGCGCCGAGGCCTAATAACAATATATATTCAGGTACCACCGGGGTCAGGTTGAGGGAAATGATTGGATCATCGGACACCCGAGAGGTTCGCTTAAGGAATGAGAAATGATGGAATTCGTCTTGATGCATGGTTACACGTGACTGTGAACCTTGCAGTTTATATCTGAACCGCACCACCGTGCTGTGTATACGGTACAGTGTGTACACGGTTATTTAATGTAACACGAGAATGATGATCGTAACAAAGAATTTCATTGCCGATTCAATGTTTGTTTGAGTGCCGAACGGTTCTCCAATAAAAACTGTTTATTGATCTATATAATTTGCACCGACGGGGGGAGAGAGAGCGACTCTTTTCGTTTTTCGTTACCTACTGCACTAAACCTTCCTCTTTACAGGCAGCCCGGGGGTTTGCAAAAACTCTAGCAACTGAAATTATTATTGAAGCTCGGATCAAAGTCCTGAATAGTTCGAATATGTTTTGGTACTTTATACTTGAACAACCGCCAACGGTAACCGGAGAAGCTGCGTTTCGTCGGGCAGTCCGCTCGGAAGTTCCGATCCTGCTGAAATTATGTTCGCGAGCCCTGTGAAATGTGCGGAAAATTTCCAAAGAACAAATTTCGAGCCACTTTTCCATTTCTTCTAGGAAAGTGCGATCGACAAAGAAGCACGACGCGGGGTTTAATTAAAGGGGTTTAATTATGACGATCTGGGAGGATTAGTAAAAGCTGCGGTTGTTAAATAAATTTTGCTGAGTTTGGCAGTCAACGTTCTAAATCTGTCTCGAAGTTCTCTGAACCCGAAATAAAATTGTATTTGTCTATGCTGGATGTTTAGCCATTAGAGAAAATATAGATACACAATAGGTACCATTTTTCTGATTCTTCTAGAAAAGTATGAAAAACAAATTGTATGTCGAGCGGGGTTGATTTGGGCGATCAGGGAGGGTTAGTAAAAGCTGCGGTTGTTAAATAAATTTTGCTGAGTTTGGCAACGTTTTAAATCTATCTCGAAGTTCTTTCAACCCGAAATAAAATTGTATTTCTCTGTACTGGATGTTTAACCATTAGAGAAAATATAGACACACAATAGGTACCATTTTTCTGATTCTTCCAGGAAAGTATGAAAAACAAATTGTATGTCGAACGGGGTTGATTTGGGCGATCAGGGAGGGTTAGTAAAAGCTGCGGTTGTTAAATAAATTTTGCTGAGTTTGGCAGTCAACGTTCTAAATCTGTCTCGAAGTTCTCTGAACCCGAAATAGAATTGTATTTCTCTATGCTGGATGTTTAACCATTAGAGAAAATATAGACACACAATAGGTACCATTTTTCTGATTCTTCTAGAAAAGTATGAAAAACAAATTGTATGTCGAGCGGGGTTGATTTAGGCGATCTGGGAGGATTAGCGAAAGGTGACAGCACACCCTGTAGAGAGGAAGATGACTAGAAGCGTAGAAGGGGAAGAGACGGCTCTCTGCGGGTTGATGTGTGGCCATTGTGACGGAATTTTGATAACGACAGAGAACGCCACGGGGCATCCCGCGGCGCTACCCGCGATTCGGACGTCGGACATAATTCTCGTAAAATTCTCGGCTTTATGGTAATGTCCCCTCTCTCCGTATTGCCGTGGCAGGCTGCGTTAGCTTCGAATTTTCTCCCCTCTGTGTCCGTGGCCGTCGTCTTCTCGGCGAACCGGCTCGATGATTTTTTTCTTATCACGATCGGCCAGATGATTTTCTGGCGTCACGGTAATTCCTGTCTCGCTGTTCCCAACGAGATTCCTTTTCCGCTCGAAAATGCTGTTTCGCTCCGAGACTTCACCGAGTCACTGAATTTTTCCGTTATTATGCTGAACGGCTCGATAACGCCGATGGGAATGGCTCTCGGAGTAGTTAGCGGTCCCAGTAAATTGTTTACGAGAATCGACAGACATTTTCGTACTCGTACGGATAATTTTCTTCGATGCGCGCGCAGCTCTTTATCTGACGCACATACCTTATTTTCAGTGTCGAAGCGATCCGGTGTTCATTCAGATGCTTCCTTTCAAAACATAAAATGAATCACCGTGATTACCAGTTTTTCCCAAACCTGGTGCAAGAGCAATAATCTAAATCCTAGACAAAACTAGACCGTGATCTATGGTAATGATGCCAATTAGAATTGACAAAATACTTTACCCTATAACGAAACAGAATAAATAATCTCCAATTTTACTGAAGCTTGTTTATCTAAGATGAAACGAACATCAAAGGAACGAAATCATCTTCCATTCTTTGTGTCAATTTTTCTCCGAAACGGAGGCAACCGTTTCAAAAAGTACCAATCCTAATAAACACTTTCAGAATCTCCGCGTCTACTCTCGTACTCATTAGCTTTCTCTCACACGAATTTCTTTTTAATTGAACGGAGGCCCGTTTCAAGAATGTTCATGCTCAATTAAAAAGCCGAGAAAAAATGCCGTGAGTACAGATCACAGAAATCTGAACGCATACCAGGAGAAAGGAGAACTCGATATTCCTAGGAGCCGCGATAAAACTATCGTCGGGATAATCGTGAATTCATATCGCTCATGGGACGGGACTTTTCCCGAATACGTCTGTATCTCGTTATCTGGCCCATAAATAATGGAATCCTCGGGTTCCGGGAACCTTGGATCATACTCGGCGAAAGATTTACAGGCGTCCAGAGAGCGGCGCGGCGGCCGCCTCAGGAAATCCGTGTCGCGCGGCGTTTTCACACGAGTTTACCGAATTTCTAAAGTATAAAGTCCCGTCCCCGTGTCCGTGGCCGTAACGACAGATAGAATCTCGAGTCGGGTTTACACGTAACACCAGAAAGTCGGCGTTCCTGACGTCCACCGTCGTGATAGCCGCTCTAGCCGCGAGTATCAACTTCATCTTTATCATCGTCCTTATGGCATCGCCGCGGGATGTCGACCCTTTCGAGTTTCTAGCCTCGAAGATAAGCGAGATCAACCCTCGGATGGGCCGGTGCAGGGTCCGTTTTGACCCGGAGCTAGGAACGTTTCTTCTGGATTCGAATTTTCTGGAAGTTGGTCGAAATTGGGTTGGTTCAATAAGGTTCAGCTTTCGTGTTGTTTGAGGAACCTTGAGGCGATTTTTAGCGATAAATGTTCTTTGCTTTTTCAAAAATATCATTTTGAAACGTCCTCAATTTATGGCGACTTTAGTTTCCGTGGAAGTAACCTGTAGGATATAATTTGTAGCAAAATTAAGTATAATATAGGGACAGATTTATAGCGTGAGCACAGTTAGTTGAAGAAAAAAATTAGATAAAAGTTGCAAATATACCGAGAGAAATTTTGGAAATAGCATGCCGGAAGAAATTAAAAATATACAGGAAGAAATCTTGGAAATGGGGTGCGGGAAAAATTGCAAATATACTGAGGGAAATCTTGGGAATAGGGCGCAGGAAAGTTGCAAATATACCGAGGGAAAAATTGAAAATACGGCGCGAGAAAAGTGAAAAATATACCGAGGGAAATCTTGGAAATAGGGAGCGGAAAAAATTAAAAATATACCGGGAGAAATCTTAGAAATAGGGCGCAGGAAAATTGCAAATATACCGATGGCAAAATTAAAAATACAGCGCGGGAAAAATTGTGACTGTACCGAGTATAAAACTGAAAATATGGTGGGAAAAATATTGCGAATATCTGGCTGGCTAAATTGCGAAAATACCTTGAATTCCGAAGGGTTAACAGCGAGAGAATTCGGAAAGGAATCATTTTGTTAAAGTTCGTGTAGATTCTCGAGAGAAAGCGGGATCCGCAGGGATCCATAATGGCGCCGCGCGGTGCCTAAACGAACTGTTGTGTTTCGTGGGCCGGGAGTGCCATGGAAGATCGTAAATACTCGGAATGTAAATTCTGCGGTAGTCGGGGGAAGGTCTGGAATCCCGTGTAAGTGTAACGCTGAGGACAACGCCACATATGGTTTCGTATGCGGCATGAATGGGTTCGTGGCGCTAGCGAGGTTTTTGCGGCCGCGGAAGAAGCGGAGCTATTTATCAGTGGCCCTGCTCCGAAGCATACTAAGCGGCCTTTTAATCAGCCAACGATTTTTCCCCTCCCGCCGCACCGGGGAGAAACGAAAAAGGAGTCCGGGAAACGGCGCGATCTGCCATGATTGTCAATCAACCGGGACGAACGTTATCGCAAGAAATTCAGTCCGGTCATCGTCCAAACGTCTTCATTCAAAATTGACCATTTCGTCATCAATCTTCGTGGCCTGGTGTACTTACGATTGTCATTTTACAGTCATGTGCATGCTGTTCAGAAATAGTTGTTCGAAAGTTCCTATAACTATAGCTAGCAGACCGAATCCAAAGAAGCCACTGAAAATTTTCGTATCGATGACGAAGAAGAAAACACTTGTTGTTTTATAAAAAAAGTCAATTTGCTAGTGAAGGAAATATCAAACATAATCGAGTATAATTGAAAGCTCAATAAACTCCGAAAGCATTACAGATTAATGCACATAATGTAAACAATTTGTTAATCCTGATGATTGTACATTTCAATCGGTCCACGAATAAATTAGTTAACCATGAAAAGTGATCGTCAAGACTTGACTAGTAAATTACGAAGCAGTACAGGAGAGTGAACGAAGAGTACACAGGTGTCGTGTTTCTGATTAAACATTTGATCTGTATATTTAAAAAATCTTGAACGAGTAGCGGGGCTCGAGAAGCAGGCTCTTCCGAGATGATTATTTTTATCGCTCTAATAAAAGTTGAGCCGCGGAGCCCTCGTTTCACGAATCACACGGTTCGCCGAACATTTTATCACTCGTTCCACGAAAATCGCGATCGGCCGAGTTCCCAGAAGCCACCGGTGTACGCGACGAATGGCGAAACGGCGGCCATCGGTCGCTGTGGGCAGCGTCGAGTGATCGAAAGGGGCCAATTCGGACGAGCCTAAATCAATGGAGCGGAAAGGGAAAATTAAATAAGCAGTAAATTGTATCGTAAAGCTTCGGACTGCCAGCAAAAAATCGGTCACGCACGCACGTCGTTAGGCGCTTTATAACTTGGCTGAATGCATTTTAATTATTAGCCTCGACGGAACCCGGGCCTCCCCCATGAGAATCTTCAACCGCACAAGTTACGATCTGCGGTTTAATGTCGGATTACTCCGTAATGATCCCCGGATTTTTAGCTTTCTTTTCCGCCGAATGTTACTCCGCTTCTGTGATTTCGTCAAGCCAGAAAAAAACCCGAGGGATCGATTCCAGCGTCTCCGCGCGAATTTCGACGAAAAAGAAATTGAAAGAAAACAATATCTTTATTCCTTCGTAGTTCGACCTTCCGAGATTCGAGCGTTCAAAATTATACGAATCGAATTAAATGAGCATTTCTCTGACTGAAAGTGGACAAATTTGGTGATGCAAATTTTTCCAGAATGTCTACGATCGCTTGAAAATTGTAACTTGAGAATTTCATCGCTGCAAATTGATCTTATTCAAAACCGTTAATTTTCATGCAATTTTGACTGTTCACGATTGCTTCAGAAAATGTTGATGTTGCAGAAAAATCCGCGGTCCACTTAACCAATCAACCCTCGCCGACAAGTCACCCTTACGTCACAGGTTCCCGGTGCAGCAAGGTGATTTACAGGGACGAGACGCCGGTACAGTTTTCTCTCGAACAGTAGACAATCGATTCCGCGTAGCAATAAAAGTTAGCAAAATTCCCGGCCGGTGACCGGGAGAGATTTCCAACAACGCAGAAGTCCCCGTCGATAATCTCGTTCGTCCAGTTTGTCTTTTTTCTTCCCCCCTTCCCTCCTTCCCCTGCCCCCACTGTCGGCGACTGCCATGCACCGTCTCTCCTCGATTTCTTACGGATGCGTTCCCGGGGATACGATAAATCATCTCGTTTCTCGAACGTGGTTCGGCGAGCATTTTTATTTGACAGCGGCAGCCATGTAGCGACTTTCCAAAGGCTACGTGCGCGGCGAATTAAGTACACTGTATCCGCCCTCGAGAGACTGTCAGGTGTTCCCGATAGGCGGGACGGCTTATTAAAAAGCCGTTCCCCGGGAGAAACGTTCCGCTGAGCCTTTCGTGGGAAGCATTTTTCACGTGAAAATTTCGTGAGAATCGCTTCCTCGTTCGATCGCCGCTCCGGAGCCCGGGTTTTTCCTCTGGCCGCTTCTTCTCCGAGAGACGCGACTCCGATGCTCCCCGAGCCCTGTTAGGCTCCTCCGCGAACGTACTTTCTTGTTAATTAGCCGGGGGTTGCGTTTGTTCCGTGAAAATATCGAACCGAATGTTTATCGGCGCATTTGGTGGCTTCTTCGACGCCAAGCGTTAACAGTACCTGATAAATATCCAGGCAAGGTCACTGGAACCAGTATCTGGTAAATATTGCCTCAGATAAATGGCAACCCTAAGTTCGTTGAGAAAAATGGTAAAATATAAAACCGGTCATTTTGACCGTGGTAGGTTTAGTGTTAATTTTAACCCTGTGTTTCTCGCATGGGACATCTGATCCCCCATCCTTACTCTGCCATAACGAGTCAGATGACAATTTTTGTAATCAATCCTGACGCGTCGATGTAAACGTGGCCGTACGTCAAATAGAAATTTTCTCCTCTCTTCCGTGGCATTTTTTTTTTATTAAAGATGAACAGTAAAACAGTAAAATCGCGGAAGAAAAATCGTAGATCAATTTTTGATCATTGTAGAGAGGACACTTGTCTTTATGGGACCACGTTGAAAAATAAATGTCACACCCCGGAAAGTGGTTTGAACCAGTCGAAATCGTGCGACAAGAGTGGAAGAATGTGATTTTTCATGATTTTTCATTTTCCCGAAAAACGAGAAGGAACAGAGATTTTTCCCAGCGGCGAGGGGGGGGGGGGGGGAGAGAGGGTAGACCATGTAGCAGCAACCCCGACAAAAGTTGCGAGGAGGGGCGCCGAGGGTAGCAAGAGTTATCGGCTGGGCAAGAACGAGACCGCTTAGAATTTCGTAGGCACGCATTAGAGACGCACGGTCTGGTTCGAATAACTTCTGCGGTGGCGCCTTGACGCATGAATAACTAACCTCTGGCCCCTCGAGCCGCGGTGTGGGTGGCGTTGGATTTTTTACATGACTGCTCGCCGGCATCGGGGCCTGGAAACTGTGAGCCCAGTAGTAATTATTGCTCTACTCCTCCTCTTCCTTCTACTCTTTTTTCCTTCCGCTTCTTTTCCTTCCTCGCGCGTCGCCAACGCTACGCGTCTTCTCTTCCTTCTCGCTCTTTCACCGCTCTCCTCGTCCACCCCCTTCGTCCCTCCTTCTCTCTTCCTTTCTCTCTCTCTTTCTCGTCTCCAACCCCCTCCCCCCGTCCTCTCGCCACGGCAATACGTTTAATTAAAGGGCGAGAACTCGCTAGGGAAACGCGTCTGCCATTGGACAGCGATCTCTCGCCCTCGCCCGACGACTGTCGCTCTCGAATTTTGCCTTTTGTGATCAATCAATGACGTACCTTGCTCAGACGTCGCGTCTTAGGCTACCGGTCACCATACGTCCTTCACAAATTCCTTCGTAACACGTTTACGGTCAAAAATCAATCCCAGAGATTCTCACAAAATCAGTGTAATTTAATTAATCAAACCGAAACTAGAGATTTGAAATGTATTACAGGGGATTAACCCTTTTGAATTCTAAAGATCCTAATAAAGTTCGGTTTATCTGGATATGTCATAATGAAAATGAATTTCTAAACTTGGTCAAAAATCACTGTCAGTCATTTGTGACTGACGTGGCAGTTAACGTGTCAAATAATTTCAGAGTACAGTGCTTCGCCTCACTGGTCTGCTATTTAGATGGATTAGTTCTCTAAAATAGTCATTTTTCCTTTATTTTGTGAATCGAAATAAAATTGAACGTCAGCACATCGTGCTCGGTCCATAGTGAATATGGTCTTGTGAATTTTTAAAGCCTGATCTATCGAAAAAAGCTCGTTGCTGTGGAAAGCATAAAAATGACATCTTTTTTAAACAATTTTTGTCCTTGATTCTCTCCGAGAAAATATGGCGGAGGTGAGGTACTGTTCCGATGACTATGACAGATGCGAGACTGTTCTTCTTTTCCAGAAGAAGCACCTTGGTGACACTCGAAAGACGTGTTATGAATTTCCGAAGGTATTCGGTGCTGATGGGTATTAATCTTTGCGTGGGTGTGACATTGATCTTGACAAAGTGAGTGGTACATTAATTGAATCGTTGGACAGTTTGCACATTTAAATATCTCGGAGACACGGTACTGAAAACTGTGAACAGGTTTTGTTCGATAAGAGTCAACATTTTACCGTTTTATTTTACCTCGATACATTGTCAGTAGCCTGGGAATTGTACGACATAAATGGATAGAAGGGAACAGTGAAAGCAAACAATTTAAAACTGTTATTATATTATTTTCATTCTCTTGAATTTATCAAGACGGGAAAATTTTTATTTTGCTCCAGTTCTTTGCAATTAAGCCAGAATATTTTTATTTTCCATTAAAGCTCGCAGTCTATGGATCACATTGTACGTAAAATAAATTTCATTGTCGAGAACAAGTAGACAAAACGATTACGAAGGAACTGTTGCACCAAACCTGACTGACAAAAACTAAATTGCATTGCCAAGAACAAGTAGACAAAATGATTCCGAAGGGACTGTTGCGCCAAGACTGACTCGAGGAAAGGAGCAACAATGTTCCGGATTTTTCGAAATGCAACAATAGATTACAATCGTTGCAAGGAGTGGCAAAGATCAGCTAATCTTTTATCGCGCGAAATCGGCCAGGTGTCTGGGACATTTCTCATTGTTTTCCACGAAGAGTTGGAAGTTGAGAGCGGGACTCGTAAAACTAGTCAACTAGGAACGGCTACGGCAGCATGGAAGGTTTTCGAAGCGTGATGAGATGCGAGGCAATCAATGCGCCATCAACTCGCCTCGATTTACGGCTACGTCGTCACGAGGGCCTATTCGGGGCCCGAGGATCGTTTCCCTTTGGTGAAACAGTCCAGGCCGATTCCACTTCGCCTTGCCGACGGCTATTCTCTTCCCCGAGAATTATTTCAATTTACCATCGTACCCCGTGTCTCGTCTTCGTCCCGGTGCATCCGTGGGCCCCTCCTTTCCTCCCATTTTTTCACCGATCACTGTTCCGTTCGGTTCGGTTCGGTTTCGGGCCCTATTCTATGGTAGAATGAACGTGATTTATGGGGACGCGTCTATTATCGGGCTCGACACACCGTTGAATACTTTATCGTGGCCAATCAGCGACCGCTCTTTCGATTCTCGCGATCACGGCACCCCTGGATTTGAAAGTGTATCCTTAAGTATCCCGTAAGGGAGTTTCTTGAAGATTTTTACGATGCAATTTCTCAAATTGTTTTCACGGAGAAGGCAGAAGGTACCGTTCCCTTTTGTGATCAAGTCGAAGAACGAGACATAATTACAAAATTTAATTGTGCTGCACGATGCAGTTGGAACAACGTTCGATGACGTGTTGCTCGAGATTGTAGTCAACAATCTTTGTAACGAACTGGAGTGAAATAGAAATTTATTTTCTTCCTTGATATGTTTAACAGGTTACTGAATATACTGTAACAGTATTTTTAAATTCTCGCAATATTTTCAGCGTTTTCAATCACACGCATTTATTTTTATCACGAATGCATAGAATCCGCTGTGCAGTTACAATTGGCAAGTAGAATCCTCCCTACACCGAATGTTTATTATTCTTTTCGTGAGACGTTTATTGTTCTTTCAGCGAGAATGATGGCACAGCAGTTTCAGGGTTTGCCGAGGTAGTAGATACTGATTCCAGTAGTGTTTGTGTAAAAGAGATACGATAAAGGTTATGTAAATTTATCGTACTCCTTTTAAAACTCATTTCGAATTAGATACGTATTGCGCATGTCTGTAGAACAAGATGGCGGACTCACAGTTGATAAGAGGAAAGACAAAATAGAGAAAAGGGACTGGCATTACAAAATCAAATTGATTAGGATTGTCTGAATAAAGTGTCACACTCTTGCATAAATCTTTGTGAAATAGTAGCTTTTAATGTCGTTTCTTGTGTTTACAGGTAAGAGTGTAACCGATGTAAATAATGTAAATAATTATTGTAAATAGCGAATAAAACTTTAATCTTGTGTTTACGGTGAAACTCAGCTTGATTATTATTTCCTCAAGATAAAGTAAAGAACGAAAGGATGAACTTATTATATTTGTTTAGTAACAAGAAAGAAAGAGAGAGAGAGAGGCTCGTACACATAAAAGGTGTCTCTTTGTCTGTAATACATCGCGTGCTTGGAGTCTCATGCTAAATGTACTATCAGCTTCGCTTTCCTCGGACGAAAACCGTCCACGCAAGGTACAGCTTCTCATTCTAGCACATGTAAACAATGCCGGTAAGCAGATCCCGCAAGTCCTGGAATAGTTCTGCGTATAATGAAGGATGTACAATCAACAGAGAAACGAACTGAGAATCGAACGCCACCGTGGTAGCGGTCGCCACAGTGTGTAAGGCAGTTCCACGGAAATCCGATCAGAGTTAGCGGCGGCGTTATAAATAATCGCCTACGAGCCGGGGCAGGCTATTTACCATGCCGATTCTTCTCGGATCGTTTAACCATGCCCGTTCCCGCGTCCCGCCATCAATATTAACCGTCGAACACTCGAAGCTAGTGCGCGCCCGTACGTTTTCCATAGTACTGTTCCCGCGCGAACCCGTTTATGCGTGTGCAAAGCCCCACACAACACGGTCTGTGTACACAGAGGGGTCGAAACCCGCGTGCATATATACCTGTGCACGCAGAGAAACAACTCTCCCTCTCCCTCTCCCTCTTTGACCCTCTTTCTCTTATTCCCTCTACCCTTTCTCTCTATCTCTCTCACTCTCTCTCCTCCTGTCAGCGTGCTCGCAAAGAGGAATATTTAGTGATAGTCGCCCGGAGCAAGAGCAACGGACGTTAACTAATACACGAAGCCGACTCCGGGACATAGTGACGTATGGGCCTCGGTAAATAAACTATTAATATTATGGTAACGTCACGCATTCCTATCCATATTGGCTGGCCGAGGCCTGCCTCGCTCGTTGGCGCCTCCAACCCCGTCCGACCGGGGACACAGCCAACCGGACCACGAGGATGAGGATGAGGAGCCGCCGAGGCCCGAGACCCGAAGATTTACAAGCCGAAGAACAAATACGTAAATTACGGGCCGCGGCTAATGGCCACCAGTACTAAACCGCCCGATCCAGTTAAATAACCGGCGAATACGACTCCGGGCACGATTCGAACGTGGCCGATCGGACCACCGATCCTACAGGTGTCCTCCGCCGTCACGCTGACAACAAGTCGCGATCCGTCGACTTTGAAATCATTTATTTTTCCATTGAACAACTTCGCTTCGCGTTCGCTGCCGCCGTTTGCTTCGATGTTTATCTTCGTCGTTAAAACGTTCGATTAAACGCGACGCGTCTTCCTCGCGAAATATTAAATCCATTTAGCAAAGAAACTCATACACGTCCCGTGGATTTAACTGACGGTGCATTAGACACGGATGTGACTGGTTTTATTTAAAGTCGACGGTGATACTGATCGTATTAAACTCTTGAACGACGGTTTATTTTGTAGTTGGAAATTTCGGATGCCCGAGGAGGTCTGGGCGAGTTGCGAAGGGTTAAAAAATCTAGGAGAGACGCGAATTTCGTCGAATCGCGAAGCTGCAGCTCGCAATTCCGTCTCTCCGTTGCAACCGGCTGGAGCGGTCGTCTAAAAAGCGGGCGGCTCCGGGGCAGGGTGGCCGGGAGCTAATTTCCTTCTTTGTTTCGCCGTCCAATTTCGGTCCCCGAGGGGTTGTCGCGAGTCACGAACGAAAATTCCGGAAACGCCGGGTCCGGGAACGTTCGGGAGCCCGCCGCGCCGGGACGCTTAGAGGATTTCTCGAACAAAAGAAACCGTGACCCATATTAGAGGAAACGGAGGCAGCCTCTTTGACAGCCCTCCCAATTCAGCCCCGTCAATTTCACAGCCGCACCCTATGCTTATCCCAACTTTGTTGCAACTCGGGCCGGGAGCCTATCGGGAGCTAGCGTTCCCGAAGATGGGATAAAAACGAGGCGAACACACACCGGAGTCCCTTTCCTTGGTGGTTTGTTTACCAGCGACGGGGTATAGCCCCCGGAGCCGTCCCGGGATCTCTCGAAATCGTTGTTGCGTGCCTCCGGTAGAAAATGGCGGGCCCCCCTCGTTCCCGAAAAATCCTCCGCTCGCTGCCGCTGTGGCGTACGGTTTCCCCGAATTACGCGGATCGGTAATTGACCGACGCGATGGATACCAGCCGCGGCTTCGGGAACGGGAGAAACAACAAAAAAAAAGCCGCCCCCGGTAATGATACACCGGGAGTTACGTTCAATTATAGTGCGGTGCATCGCGTGTGTACGGTTAATGTGTCGCTGATCTGTACAAACACACGATCCCCCCGAGTATTACGGCGATCCGGAGACCCCAATTTTTATTTTTCGGTTCTCCTCGATCTGGTTGCGTTACCGTTGGCCGACGCTCCGCCATGATGAAGTGGTATTTTCGAGGTACCGAGAGGGGACACTTACGACACCTAGGCGAGCCACCGGGGGCTTCTTGCGACACCGTGAAAGGAGCTTTGTTGCTTTTTTGTGAGCGGGATCGCCTGCGATTCGTTCATTTCGGCCACCCGTTAATTCGCAGCTCCGGCAATAGTTCGATTTGTCTTCGGCAATGTTGGAATTTATTTCGTAAATGGAGCAAAATGAATCTGTTATTTCTTTAGAAGGAAGGATCGTTTGAATCCGCTTTAGATATTCATTGTATCTGAAGTTGATGTACATTGTATGTTCTCGATCTCGATCTTCCGATGTTCATATTGGACTATTGCTCCTCTGTTTCGTTTTCTTACGTTTCTAACGACGTGCTATTAGAGAACATTTGAAATACAATCTCTATTCTGTGCGTTATAAGACAGTGACCTTTTATTATATATACACCCATTCCCAATAGGCAACGTCGCGATGAATGTTATTCGAGACAACAGATTTTGTATAGAAGTTCACCTCGAGTGACCTTCATAATCGGTGATTGTATAAGCCTTGAATCAGAATGTAAACAAGAAACTGTTCCATTTAGGATAAACAGAGTTGAGTTCATGTGTCCTTGACGCCTCCACCTACGAAAGAATCAGCAACATCGAATTATGAGCCCCTCGACACGAAGTATATTCGACCCGATGTGTGTTCTTCCACCTTGAAAAGCGAGTTATTCAGGGTGGCCTGTTTTGAGGGCCCTGTGTATAAAGATTGATTGTATATGTCCGTCCGAATATAGAGATCGGTAGCTTGTGTATATATATAGTCATCACCCACTTCGTTCATAGTCTATCCACCTGGACAGCTGAGCACTTCATTCATAGAACCGCGGTATGCATATTTGCGTGGACACCATGTCATGCGATACTAAACGGCCACTTCGTTCGTGGTCCACCCACCTAAATGCCGAACCGAATACTTCCAGCATATATACTATGAATACTATGTCCCGCGTTGCTCGATGCCCACTCCATTCGAATTCTCCCAAACGTGGCCGACAGAAACGTCTCAACCTTTCGACACCGAGGCTCGGCAGCATGGCCGGCCATGCGAGCGATCGATCAAAGCCAGTTTCTCAAATTCCGGGGTGGCGGTTAGCAGCGGCGGTCGTCACTTCCGTGGAGCCGTTTTCCCTGTTAACGGTGCCGTGTAACTATCCGCTCGGGGCCGTCGCGTCGTCTGGGTAGATGGCAGCGGCGACAGTGGCAGGACGGTAGTGCATAGCGATGACTGGTGACCGATGGCCGGTGGCACGGCCTGGCCCAGGAACCGGAGTCACCCGGGAAGAATTTGCCGAGTAATCGCTTCGAGCCTCCGACTATTAAACCGCCCGGTTTACCGTCCAGGTTTTCTCCGTCCTCCTTTTCCTCCGCGCGGAATCGCGCAGGTACGTTCCACCGGCTCATTCACTCGCTCACCTGCGCGAGCAGGTAGACGTCCCCTACAATCGACCGTGTGCGCCCTCTCACCTCCTTTCGTGTCACCACGGACTGCAGTCGAGATATTAAAAGGCAGTTTAAGGATGACTGGACGATGACTCGCGACGCTTCTGCCCCGTCGTTCCTTCTTCTTCTTCTTCTTCTTTCTTTTTTCTTTTTCTTCTCCCCCTCTGGTCTCTCGGAGCCGAGAAAGAGGAGGTGGACCACTGCCCGGTCCTGTTGACATCCGTCCGGATTCTGCCAGTCATCGAGGACCCAGGACCTGCAGGATGACGACGCCGATTCCAACGAGGCGACGCGACGCGTCGTGAGAGAGGAATCCGACGCACGGAAGCTCCGATCACTGATTTCGGCTCGAGGACCGTCCTCGGGGACCTCGAACGTCTCGTCGAAGGACCGCCCTTTTCGCCACGCTTCGTCCCTTCTTTCCCTTTCCTCCGGATGGGCAATGATTTATATTTCACCCAGCAGCGGTCGCCCTTTTTCTCGATTTCAACCTCGGCGCGACAGCTAAGGAGTCTGGGGTCATAGGTTTCAGTGGAGAAAAGGAACAATAAAAAGTGTAATCAGTAGCACAATTTTTGTAATTTCCTAGTTAACCATTTGCACTCGAATGACGACTCATTTGCCATTAAAGACTACCCTGCCATTATCAAAATAATTCCGTACACTATCAAATTCGTTTGTATGCATAAAACGAAAGAAATCATATAGAATAGAAAGTTTTGGTTTTGGAATTACGATAGTACCGAGTACAAATAATCCGATTTTCAATAACAGTGCTGTACTAAAAGGAAGCTTATTTGTTGGTTCACAGGATCCATAAAGCAATCTTTAGCCACGGATAATAGACTCTAAGAAAAATATGAAATACTCACTAACAGATATTAGAAGTTGGGAGGAGTCAACTTGAGGGAATCGAAGACAACGCTAAATAAAAATAAAAAAATTGTTCCCCGTCGCTGTGGAGACGATTGGAAGAATAACATTTTCGGGCGATGGCCAGGGACGGCAGATTGAAACGTAAGGGGTCAAGAGCAGTCCCGATCCCCGATCGATACGGAGATCAGCCCGCCCGATCACGGTTTGTCTCTTCCGAGGAGGATGATCAGGCGCCGCAACAAAGAACAATGGCGCACGGTGGCCACCGCGGATAGTCCGTCATTGTTCGATCCTGGGAGCTCGTTCCGAGTCCACCCAGGACGTTTTGACCCCGTACGGAGATAAGGACCGTCGGCTTCCTTTGATTCCCGTGGATCGAGGGAAGGGGCAGGACGATGTGGATCATCGGACAGAGAACCCGAAGACGGTCCAGCCGAGTTACAAATGGACCTTTCGATTCGGTCATTTACCGGCATGGACACTTACTTGCAGGTACTGTTACTGATTCGAACCGGTGATACAGCTGGCTACGAAACCCTCCGTCGACGGCTGCCTACATTATTGTCGTGGCGGGACCCGTTGCTTTTGCTTATGCTCATCTTCTTGGACTCTTCTGCGAATCTTCACCATTTCAAATACACTCGTGAAATAATCATTTACAATAGCCACGTGAAATAATCATTTAAAGTGACTATGTTCAAAGACCATATGAACTAACCATATAAAATAATCGTGTACCATAACCATGTACCATCACCATTTAAAATAATCATGTAAAATAACCACTTAAAATAAAATAGGCTTTATAGAATAGGCTTAATACCATTGAAGACAAAACTGATTGAAACTTCATATACATAGAACAGGTACAAAATTCTTCATAAAATTCCAATTATTGGACACAGTATCGAACACAACGGGCATGCCGATGTTCGCCCTAACTCATCACGAAAGAAACACAATTTTCTGTAGCTCTATCTCGTTCGAATTAATCCGGAGGAATTTAAACTTGCTCCATTACAAATCATTTTCTACACACCGACCTTAGCAAGTTTCATCGCCATTTATCCGTCAGAAACCTATCTATAGGCTTTCGCAATAATTGTGTCGCACCAAATGGAATCCTACAAGTCTTCTCTCGCCCATGAATCCCAAGCTATATAATTAAATTATCGAGAACGAGTTTTCGATTTGCGATTGAAGTATCCGTGGCTGTCGAGGGACCCATTAAAAGATCCTCGGCCGTGGACTCTCAAAATTTCTGGAACAGACACCGTCCACGATTTTCAGCGAAGTGAACGTTCGCTCTGCGAAGGGTAGCCAGGAGGACCGTTCACCGGCGAGGAAACGAATTTCTCGGGCTCGCAGGCGTGTGGTATCCGTCGCTCGATCGCGGACACTATTTCACCCGTCAGCCTCCATGAAAACGTAGCATGGTGACAGCGTCAACCGTGTCACGTACCGCGACTCCTATAAGCGTCGAGCGAACGCTCTAAATTCCTGGCGATTCGCCTGCAACGATTCGGAACGACGACGACGACGACGTACGACGACGGCCGACGACGACGATGGTGCAGCGGGGTTTGGTGTCGAGAGGAGAAAACGAGAGCGAACTTCGGCGCAACGAATGAATCAGCGAGGAATCTAAGGAGAACTGGACCGAAGTTGGAACGCGGCCGGCATCGATAATCGAACGGGACAGATATCGGTCGAAGGATATAGAGACACGCCGGTGTACGCGACACCGCGCCGAATCGATGCGCGCACAAAAGGTGTCTCTCCGTTTGGAGATCGAAAGGCGGCCATATCGTTGTCGGTGAACGGGACACACGCGACCTGGTTCGACGATCGACTTTAACGAGGATCGCTCGGACGATGTCACTTTCGGTGAAGGGTTATTAACCAGGTATGGGCCACTGTTTCTAGTTGGTCCCGTTCTGCTCCGCGGCGACTGTTGCCGTGACTGTTTCGCATGATCGAGGGAAACCGGGACTTTTTTTTTATGGTGAAAGGTGAGATCAACGTATCGGGGAAGTACGTCGACACTTTGCTGCGACAGATCATTTTTGCGATATTAGTCGATTCGCAATTTGTAAGTCACTTTGTTCCACGTTGAATTGTTCGTGGTGGAATACTGTTTTCAATAGTATAATTTAATGTGGTTCGAATGAAATACTACTTCGAATGGAACGAAAAATTTCGGCAAATAAAATATTTTTGGCATGATTATAGGAATGCTTTAAAACTAGAATAAACTGTTTACTATTTTCTATGGTGTATTTATGGTGTATTATTTTTATGGTGCATTTATACCCTGTATGTTGTATTCATATCACTGAAAATAGTTTATCGAAGTTACAAAGAATTAAATACCGTCGATCTTCTACCCCAAATGCACCAACCCTGTGCAACTTTCAAAACCAATTAAAAAAAAAACAGAGGATCGATCCATTAAAAATAGTTCTACCTATCATAAGTGCACTAATCCTGTGCAACTTCCAAAACCAATTCTAAATTTCCATATCTCCCGAAAAAACAGGATTCATCCCACTAAAAATATTTCTACCAAAATTGCAAAGAATTAAATACCCTCAATCTTCTACCCCAAATGCACCAACCCCGTGCAGCTTTTATAATCAATTCCAAATTCTCATATCTCCCGAAAAAAAAGAGGATCAACTAAAAATATTTCTACCAAAATTGCAAAGAATTAAATACCCTCAATTTTCTATTCTAAGTGCTCCAACCCTGTGCAACTTCCAAAACCAATTCCAAATTCCTATATCTCCCGAAAAAACAGAGGATCAACTAAAAATATTTCTACCAATATTGCAAAGAATTAAATATCGTCGATCTTCTACCCCAAATGCACCAACCCCGTGCAACTTCCAAAACCAATTCTAAATTCCCATATCTCCCGAAAAAACAAAGGAACAACTAAAAATATTTCTACCAAAATTGCAAAGAATTAAATACCCTCAATTTTCTATTCTAAGTGCTCCAACCCTGTGCAACTTCCAAAACCAATTCCAAATTCCTATATCTCCCGAAAAAACAGAGGATCAACTAAAAATATTTCTACCAAAATTGCAAAGAATTAAATACCCTCAATTTTCTACCCCAAATGCACCAACCCCGTGCAACTTCCAAAACCAATTCCAAATTCCCATATCTCCCGAAAAAACAGAGGATCAACTAAAAATATTTCTACCAAAATTGCAAAGAATTAAATACCCTCAATCTTCTACCCCAAATGGACCAACCCTGTGCAACTTCCAAAACCAGTTCCAAATTCCCATGCCCCCGCAACATAAGCGGATGCATTCCACTAAAAATATTTTACAAAAACCACAAATAATTAAATACCCTGAATCCTCTACCCCAAATGCACCAACCCAGTACATCTTCCATAACCAATTCGAAATTCCCAATTGCCGCCGAGGAATCTGTGAGACAATCGCCATCGCTCTACATTGTATCCTCTCTCCGTCGATCACCGCAACCATATCAGCCCATGGAAACAGCTCGCCGCCTTTACGATCTGCAATATCGCACCACCTGCTGGTTTACGTTGCGCAATCGCTCACGTTGAAGTTCGTAGGACCGATTCACGGCGATAATAATGGCCGGCGGCGGCGGCGGCGTGCATCGCGCACACTTTTGCTTGCACACACCGGCGCGGCTGCGAGTTTATTCCTGTTGCACCGGGGTAATCACACGGCATTGAGGATACGCGTAGCACAACAATAAGAGGGCTCCGGAAGAATCCGCCGTCGAGAGCGGCGCGTCTCCGAAATGATTAATGTTGCCGCCGGACGGGGATCCGCGCTCACGTCTTAATTCCGCGCGACCATAATGGCCTTAACGATTTTTGCTGCCACTTCGACGCGACACGAAGAAAGCAAAGAAAGCGAAGCACGCGAAGAAAGCGAAGGCGTGCCTGTTCGTTAGCCTCCTCTTGTCGATCGAACCACCTCGCGGTTACGCTGCGGGATTCAGCTGCTTCGGAATTCCACCGACTACCGTGCTCTTCCATTTTTTTTTCTCTCTCTCTCTCTCTCTCTCTCTCTGAACCCCACCGCACGATTTTTCGTTTATTCTTGAATCCGCGTCGGCCACCGGTCGTAAGTCCGCACAAAAGTTTTACAGAATTCGGTCGATTTAATAGGAAAGCTTGTGGCTCGCTGATTTTACAATTAGAAAAATTGTTTTGCAGATCTTTAGTCGAACTACAAAATTTCCGGCACGTATTGCAAGAAAGGGGGTGCATAAAAATTAATCTTTTCCCTTAATAATTTGAATAGATCGTAAATTATGTACCTAAGGTAGCTTTACTCATATTTCCCGTGAATCCATAAAATCTGCAGTCCGATAGTAACACTAAATGTATCGTATACTCAGAGTGAAGAATATAAATTATTTCTTAACAATGATAGTATCGAATTTATTTCGATCCCGCCGGACTTTTAACGCAGATTATGCTCGAATGAAGAAATTTCTCCGATAATTTTGCTTTAATAGTGTCTGTAAGTAAGATGAAAGATTAAAGTTTGCGCTTAATAATTTTCGGAAAGAACAAATTTGTATTCGCCGTACGTTCACGTATACTTCAAACACTTTACACAGCCGTCAGTGCAGTAAACAACCCGCGGATCCTTTGAAGATTCGGTGCCCCGACAGGAAAACGATTCGGGAATGTTTCGAGCCGACGGAGGATCGTTCAACGGGGCCCCGAAAGGATCGTTAATTAGTTATTCACGAAATCCCGTCGCCGACCATTACAATAATATTATTCGGAACGCGTGAGAAACGACGCGGGACATGACGTAATCTCCGGCAAGGTAAAACGTGGTGTCCTGTCCGGCGCGCGTACGAATGAGAAAAAAGAAAAAGAATCGAATCATTCTCTCTATTCGAGATCTCTTAGCTTAGACTGATTTATAGCAATGGAATGATGAGGCATTGCGCGATGTTAAACGCTGCCTTTATGACCCGCTGCTGATCCTCTAACGCCGACTTTGATTGTGCATCATTAATCAGGGAGATCCTCTCACTTTCTCTCTCTTTCTCTCCCTCTCTCTCTCCATTCGCTACCTCACCTGCACGTTGGACGAACTCTGTCGAAGATGGGACCGACTCTCCCTCCGTTCCACTTTTAGTTCCAGTTATAAACTTTAGTTTAGTTGTAAACGGAATATGCCGAGGGATGCGCCGAAAATAACGGGGAGATTAATAGCGACAACAATAAAATTCCCGGGTGAAACGATTCACGGGATTAAAGAGATTTTCATAATACAATTCGAAATTGCACAATTCAATTCTAAAGAGGAAGCTTCAATTTTCAAATTCATGCTCGACTCAGCCACGAAGAAATGGGTCAGTCTCAGGATCAATTAGCTGTGCAACAAGAAACAGTACATTAAATTAAAAAGATTGTACATTCTTGAATTAAAACATATAGAATTATTCTTGATAAATATTTTTTATCGGACTTAACCCTTAACTGGTGTACAACAAAATTTCTGTAATTTTCGCTACTGTACAATAGCAAATATCAAGTTGCTTTAATTTATTGAGAACGTTTGGATTATTTAGTGTCAATTTATGTGCTTAAAGGTACCTGGAAATGTTTATACAGAATTTTAGAAAGGTCCCAGTGTGATACCTCCTGATCCGAGTAAATAGGATTGAAATCAACAAAGTAGCTATAATTGAAATCGACAAAGTAACTACAAGCCTACGTTGAATTCAATTCTGGGAAGTAAATTTTCGAATACCTTCATACATAAAAAATACAAACAAGATATATGTTCAACGAACGAGTCCCACCATAATATCCTCCATAATTTACCCGAATAAAAGTCGAACGAATTGTACGACCACATTAAACTTAACTTCACCAAATACCGTGTCGAAGCAACTGTCAGCAGGTGAATAAACAATTCCACAAACAAGCTTCCACTGCGATACATTCCCAAGAAAACGAGTTTCCATGTTCCGTTCGTATATTACTCGGTCAGAGATGAAATTACGAGGCTCCAATGAATTTCAATTTCAACGTGCATCCTGCCGAATCAGCTTCAAATAAACGAACGATAAATGAACGACAAATTCCACGAACGATCTACCGCTAAGATCGACCCGGCCCGAACTTGACCGTCAATTTAACAAAACTGGAAGACGAATTAAATCCGTCCTGATAGAAGTGGTTCCCGCACGTTTTATTAACTCCGGGCGAGGGGGTGGGAGGGGGTGAAATCGCGGGCGAGGTAGACGCAGGACTGCGTTCGATTCGACGTTACACTCCAATTACCCCGGGGACCGTCGAGGAAAACGTCGGAAAATTCCCCGACCAGTCTGCTCCCCCCGGCCCCGCCCCTCGGAGCAACATTCACACCGTTGTTATTCCTCGACTCAACACGCCCGAGGTGTCCATCGTTAGCGAGCAGTCCGCTTGACACCTCGCAGCAGGTGTTCTGTCGCCTCGTCCCGAATCGTTCTCATTCTCCGTCGTTCGGGGAACGACACCGAGAAATCGAGGGAAAGAGATCGACCGATCCGAATGAACGTCGGAGAAAGAGAGAAAGATCTCTCTCTCCCTCTCTCTCTGGGAAGAACCAGAGGGATCGAGAAACCGAAGAGAACGGAAGCAGGTCGCGAGAGAGGAAGACAAACGGATACACGGAGAGGCGTCTTCAAGAAAAACAGATCGGCGGAGTGGGGCAGGCAGAGAAAAAGGAGAAGCGTCGTTTCCAAGGGAATATTGTCTCCTCTCCTTTCCGCTCGACGAATAAAATAAAAAAAGATAAATAAATATAAAGAAAGAACCATAACAACAAGGGAGGGGCGGGGAAGTGCAAGCGATTCGTCACAGATATTATTTGAAGGGGCTCCCTCTCGAAGCCCGGGCACAATACAAGTCAACACGGCTGTCTGCGTAATGAAGTACTTTCTGGAGGGTCGATCCCGTCGAAGAAGAGGCCCCCGGAGGGGTGCGCCCGGTAATTGGGGGGTAGCCCACTCTACCCGCAACCCCCACGAGGGAGAGAAAAACCCCTAACATATGCTACCCTCGATATCTGCTCGGTGTCCTCGTTTGTCTCGGCCCCCAGCCTTGGACCCCCGCTATAATCCTGTGTCGATCTCTCGATCTCTCGAGCCCTCGTGTAATAGATAAATAAAGGCTAGGAACCCCGTGCGCCAATGGCCAAAATCTGTTCCGCGTCGAGAGCCGATCCCAAGTGAGCATCCTCCTTGATGACGTCAAGGGTTTCCGGGATCTTCTGGTCGCGGGAATCTGGAAATTGTTTCTTCATCACTCAATTTGTTCCTTCAGTTCTACACGTTCTCAATTTCTTCCATTCCCAATTCTTTCTTTCTTTCTCTCTCTCTCTCCCAATTTCCTTAATTAGATATTCTTTTTTCTAACTCCTTTCTCCTACCTCCCAATATTTATTCCAACTTTCCAGGCTCCAATTTATCTCTCCCTATTCCCCGTTCGTGACCTTCGTGAAGTTTTCTCTGCTGTTTGAGACCGCGACAATTCGGAGACTCGGGGGCGAAGCAGGCGGTGACCGGGTCTGAAATGACCCCGGTGCTCCGACGCGTGGGATTTTTCATGATTGGACAAAGGCACTTGGAAGCTATGTTAAATTTGTTTCGACTGAGAACTAGTCGACGGGATTGTACTACCTGCGACAATAATCTCAGTACAGTAATCATCAACATGTGTGCAGTACCGAGGCTAATGCGAGCCCTCTCAACTTTGTGCGGATAATTATTTAACTCATGTAACTATTACGTTGAAATTCTACCATCTCACTGCGTCTCTGTTTACCATTTCGATTTGAATACATTTTTTAAGATAATTCAAGGGTTGCAACCAAAAAGGAAACAAGGTTTCCTGGATGCTCAGGTCGAATTTCGAGACTCGCGTCGGAGTCGCAACGTCGGCAGCCTAATCGCGAGTCCGATCACGGTACTTCCTTTCAGTTCCGCGCAATTATTTCCGACAAGAAAACTGAAAATTCCGTCCGGCACGAGTTACGGAGTCCCTTCGGTCAAAGCATCACAAAGACGAATATAACGAGAGCAAAGCTACTTTGTTTCGATCCCGCAGCAAAAGGAATCCTAATGAAATAAGCCTCCCCCGGGAACCATAGGGAGGTTCTCCTCTTTTCTCCCCGGCTCCTCTTTCCTCTTCTAATACCCACTTCCGCCTTTATGACTTATTCCGAAAGCGCACAAACAATTCACGGCGGAGGAGCGTCGTTTATTCGTTGAAAACGAACGTTGGTTCCAGAAAAGCGTTTTCTGTCCGCCGACGAGGAGCACCGATCGATGACACGAGATCAATGTGTCCTCATCCCCACGTGCCCGTGACAGGGACAACGGTGTCTCCTTAGTTATCTGCTACCATCTACGGGTCGACTATCGATTCGTTTGCCTGTCCGCCTCTGTAGACCTGCTTGGCCCTCTCTGATTTCATCTGCGCAGGTGAACCAGCCTGGCTGACATTGTTGCTGAAAAGATCGAACTTTTTAACTCTTCGTGGCACGGTGGGATTAAAAGCGTCCCACCTTTTCGATGTATTTTACGGCATGGCGGGACATTTCCCTGTGCCGCAAACGGTTAATTAGTTGACACCAAATTTGGTACTTGCCCAATCGGTTGATAAGTACCACAGTAATTGGTACTTCTGCATACTTTGTATCATTTATTTGTTCATTTTATTACTGCACGAAATTCGCTAGCACGTGTTACGAGTAAACACTGCAACGCTTAAGAGCCAAGGGTACTCATGTGACTTTCACAGAGTCAACAGGTCAAGACAGACTCAAGACAGACTCAAGATCCGTTATGGCCTTGATCCGACGGGTCTTAAGTCTGTGACTAATCTTGTCACATTTTCTGCTCTGTATTATCGACATTATGAATTCCGATACCGCAAACGTGCTTCAAGTTTGTCGAGGGGTTATGCGGAAATAATTATGCGGGAAGACGGTGGAAGGAATATGTTTAATCGGAAGAAGTCGTTGTCGAAGGTGTCTACAAGACGGGCGCACAGTTAGAACTAAATACCATCCATTAATAAAATTCATACCTGAAGGGAGGATGACATTCATCCAAAGGGTACGGTAAAAGGCCTAACGTTTTACTTTAACAAAGTTTTTTGGCTTTATTTCCCAGAGAATCGAGACAAAATATAGCTCAATTTGTAACCGGAGATCAATTTCACGTCGTCAATTTTTGTCCTACTTCTAACGCTTGTATCACGAAATGTCCGCATAATCTCTGATTATACAGATTGAACCTTCCTCTTTCGATCGAGCCCTTTCAAAGCGACAAAATATTCTCACACGAGGACGAAAAGTTGAAAAACCATTTTTCGCCTATTTTTGTCGGTAACGTGGTCGCTCTGCCTTATCTTGAATCTACGGGACAGAAGTCGAATCAGGTTTTCGATTAACGGGAACACTTGCCGCCGTGAAAAACCGATGATCCCTCGTCGAGAGAACCCTGACGGCCGGCCTGACGACTGTTCGAGCGCGACTAAGTATTTAGGCAAACACGCATTAATCCAAGCATACATAGACGGCCGGGAAGGGTGGCTCGTCGAAGAAAACGGACATCGGGCCGAGTCGGTGATCGAGATAATCGTCGGAACGGGCGCAGTCGACCGATGACGGCAAGGTGTTAACTTCGTCGAGTTAACGCTCGCGCCCGCCGCGCAAGCCGTTGCGATACTTAATGGCCGGTTCGTGATCAGGTGCGCTGGTAATGATTACCTGTTACTCGGGGCCTCTCAGCTGCATTTTTGACAGTTTATTACTGTTTTCGTACTTGATGATATTCCGTCGAACGCGCGCCGAGGTGGATTCCTAGCAATTAACTCCGGGCCTCTCGCCTTGTTAAACATTTTATATTGCGCGCAGATGCGCACTTCGCAATCTTGAATGCGGGCGAACGATCCGCGGCGATCCGCTTCCTGCGCGCGTTGCGCTACTGTTCAATTTTAACAAGAGCCTCTTAAAGTTTCATTTACATTCGGTTTATACACCGAATTAACTTAAATTGTAATTCCGCCCACTGAGAAATCCATATAGATATATGGATATATGATATATATACATATATCACTACATTCTTGTCTTAGCGATACAATTAGCGGCGGATGCGCGGCTCTGTTTTACGGTCATACATTATACAAAAATCAGGGAATCGGAGAATAATTGTCTGGAATATGGATCTCGTCCATTAATCGTGAAAATGGGTCAGTGAAATATAAAACCGCAAGAATATGTCTAGTTTGTTACGATTATTCAGCGACAAGGTATATATTTTATTTCTGTTACTCGACACTGCCGCGGAAAATTATTATTTCGACAATCCGCAACTCACGCGTGACTGTGTACAATTATTTTATTTTTAATCATTATATTTCCAAACTTTCTTCTCAAGAAGAGGTGCAGTAGCAGAAATATATCTATAAAAATGTACAAACAATTATCTAAAGAAGTCTACGATTTTTAAATTTTTAATCCACCTCCGGGGACTGATAGAATCTTTTGTCAGCTCCCGGAGCACCTGGGGCAGGGAAGTACAGTTTGCCTGCTAAAAAAAAAATCGCCGGAACGTTTAGGCGTAAAGAGGAAAGCGTTTAAATCTCGTTCCCGTCAGCGAAACAAATCCCTTCGCGCAATTAAGTCAGTCGGCCGCACAATAGGCCGTAATTGAAGGAGCGGAGGATCACGACCCGCGACAGACGGTGCGTGTTACACGCTGGAAAAAAAAGAGAAGAAGGAATAGCATACGCAGGGTGGCCGGGGTGACAATTGATTGCGGTGCCCATAAATTCCCTTGATGTCTTCATACGCTGACGATCGGAATCGGAGAAGGGTTGGGGCGAACGTAAACTGCGAGGCAAACACCGAGGGGTTAGCTGAATCTGCGATATTCCGCGAACCGATCCTGCTAAAATAAACAAATTCCCCCACCCCCTTCCCCCCGTCCTCTTCGCTTTCATCTCTCCCTTCTTCCACAAGCTCTTTTTTTCCGAAGGATAAATTCGAGATCCCGCAGATAGAATAAACAACCCCTTTTCCGAATTTCTTCCGCTTTGAAATCGCTTCCTGATTTCGAGCCGATACCGGAAAATAAACAGGCCCCGCCGTGCTTTTAATGATGTTTTCCCTTTTTATCTGGTAACGAATCAATTTGCGAGATTTTCCCTTGGCGGCGGAGAGTTTCTTTTCAGACTTTTTCGAAGACCAACGGAATTCGGATTCAGTGAACCGACAGCAAACGAGCTATTCTGTTTTACTCGTTTCGTTTATGACGCAACGGATAGATTTGAGAGGGGTACGTTCGATTTTTCAGCCCGTGTTCTCCTTGCTGAAGTCGCAGCTGAAGTTCGGATTTTACCAAATATAATATTATAATATTACGAATATTTTTTACGTTCGATACTGATCGGGTGTATTACAGAGGCTGGAAATCGATTATTAAAATTGAGACTTTCGTGCCGTAATTTTCTCCTCCTCGTGAGGATTAAGTTTCTAATTATTTCAATCGATTTGACGAAGTAAATAATTGTCTTTCGAAATCACAAGATAATTTGAAATTTCTTAAATCTGAATAATCCGGAAGATGCTTCAAAATTGTACTGCTTTAGATCGCGCGACACATTTTGTCGCCGAATCGATACGAGTATCTCGTGTTCGAGAATTGTCGAAACTTCTAATGAGGTCTTAATTAACGGAGATTGAGGAACGTGCCGGGACGTTCTTGAGAGATTGAAGGGGTGTTGGACTTAACGAAGATGAATGGATCGTGGGTTCGAGCTGTTTGATGTGCAGAGGTGAGAATTTAATTGCGCGATCGACGATGATTCTATGGAATTAAGAGTATTTTTCAGGAAAGGGGATGATTAATGAGCGATTTGGAATACGTAATTCACTATTCACACTGCGTTTCTTTCGACCACGGGAACCAGAAGAATTTTCCGCCAGCAGTGGGTACATTTTGAATGGGTACAAAAGTGAATATGAAAGCTGCTCGAAGCTAAAATTGAATTAAATAATTCGAGACTAAATCTTAGATCGACTCTGCGCCAAAGAATAAATCATAAATGTTGTCATGGGAAGCAAAAATTCCTCCAGCCTCTTCGAGAGTAGACAAATGATGAATAAATATCTTACAACTTAACGCACCAACCAGCGGGGATTGTTTAATAATTTTTAAAAGCCTGTGGTCCACGGCTAAATACTTTTCAATAGATTTTCGAACAGCATCAGCAATTTCAATTATGTCGACTCTGCGTCAAAAAATAAATCATAAATGTTGTTACGGGAAGCAAAAATTCCTCCAGCCTCTTCGAGAGTAGACAAATGATGAATAAATATCTTACAACTTAACACACCACCCAGCGGGGATTGTTTAATAATTTTTAAAAGCCTGTGGTCCATGGCTAAATACTTTTCAATAGATTTTCGAACAGCGACAGCAATTTCAATTGTGAGCAAAGAATTCACGACGTCATTTAATAATTCTTGGTCGTTGTCTAAGTTTCCTCTTGGTACAGCACAATTATTGAAAATCGTATTTGGTCCCGACGTCTTGCAATTAATGCAAACAAATTGTATTCCGCGCACAGACTCGCAGTCTCATTCTGGGTAAAATCGGAAAATTCCTCGAACCTCTTTGGAAGTAGAAACGGAATAACGGAGGCAGACGGAGAGCGTGGACTGGCTCCTCGGGCCGGAAGCGGGTCCTATTAGCCCGGAAGCGGGTAAATTCGTTGGAAGCCGCCGGTCACCTGTCAGATACACGTGACCGTCACTGGTTTTCCACGGGAACGGGTATAGCCACCCTCTGTCACCCTCTTTTTCCCGCAGTTCCCTCCGGCCACGTCCACGTCGTATTTCCACGTGACTTCCATGTGCTCGTTAGCGTCGGCTTTAGGTGAAATCGAGAGCGTCGACGTCACTGGATGCGGAAAGGGAGGGCCTGCATCACCAGAGAGAGAGACAGGAAGAGAAAGAGAGAGGGCAACAGACGAAGAGAACAGAAAACCAGAAAACGAGGGACCTCTCTCTCTCTCTCTCTCTCTCTCCCTCCCTCGGAGACAAAAAGAGAGAAAATTCTCTCTCGCTCTCGCCGAGACAGAGAGAGAGACGGACAATGGCAGAACGCAAAGACACAGCGTCGCAGGAAACGGTGGCACGGAGGGGAGAAAAGGGAGGGAATAGGGTGAGAAAGGGAGACGGGAGAACGTCGGCGAAGTTCCTCCCTAATTGGGGTGGAACGACGACGTCAACGACGACGACATCGACGTCGACGACGGCGACGGCGACGTTGCCGACGGTGCCGGCTACGACGACTGCTGCCCGGGGATAAAATCGGAGCCGCCGTCCTCTTCAAGTGCAGACCCTCTTCTTCGTGACCGATTGCGTGCCTTGGTGAACGGGATTTTCAATTTTAGCACGCGATTCCTGGGCACGGAAGAGGCACTTCGATCTGCGCCAGGACGGAACGCTTGTTTCGAAGATCCGCTTCGAGGAGCGGACCTTCAATTGGGATCGAGTGCCGGGGCGCGCAGGGGATGGATTTATGTGGGTGAATAAAAATACGACCGCCCCGAGACAGTTCGATTCCGAACAGCAATTTAGGCCGGCCTCCCGGGATCTTGGAGTCTTCGTTCAACCCTTAAATTACGTTCCCGAACGACGTCGCGCGTTGGTTGGCTCTGTTGGTCACCTTTTGTGACTCTTCTCGATCGAGTTACGTCATTATCTTACGTTTTTGTTTGGCACCCTTTGAACAGGACTCCTGCACTGCTTCTACGCGTGGTGGTTCAATGACATTTTTTGTACGCTTCGTGCGCGCTTATTTAGCGTATTTGCAGCGACCTCCAACTGTACTCGCACCCCCTCGAACAAGAATTCATTTGATGTGCACGCTAGACTGGAAATTTAGATAAAATTTTCCAAGTCTAAAGTAAGATACAAAAGTTACTGAAATTTCGCTTTTGATGGCCTTAAAAAGTCGAAAATAATTTAACGATGTCTTTGAATCCCTCTGATGTCATTTCAATTTTGTATTTGACTTACCTATTAATTTTAGTCATAAATGCATAAAATCCACCAATGCCAAACAAAAGATCAGATACCAATAAAAACAAATATACTGTTACGTCCCGGCGTACTCGATGTTCAATATTATTGTACACTGTTTACCATTCTCGTGCCACGGAGCTTCAAACAATCCTTCAATCAACATTGTCTGCATGTCTCGCAATCGATCATTAAGAACCGTGCCTCCACCCCTAAAAATAAAAATTCTGCGGACGGAGTTCATTTTCCGTTTGCGTGGAAAAATCGGTGCCGAAAAATACACTCTTTTTTTTTTTGGTTGCCCGGAAGCTGCAAAGCGGACCAAAACAGGGGTTGATTTACGCTGCGCCACGGGCAGAATGTATTTGCACGGCCAGTCATCCAGCCGACACGAAAATGAGCATAATATTTGGCCACGTAATCAATCAATTAGCGGGAGCAACGAGCATCACTGGCGCGCATTAGTTTACCGCTGACTGGCCACCCTGGTTTGCGATCAATCGAATAAACAACCCCTAGCGCAATCCGCTGCGAGCACGTTAGACTGCTGCCGATGGAAACCGCAGGATCCTTTTACAAACTCTATATTTTATAATATTTACATAAATAAACAGCACGAAATTTACACCGGGGAGAAAAATCTTTGTTATTTGCAAAATACTTTTCACGTTTTATAACGGAATTATACAACATTTGGCGTTCCCCGTCTTAAGAAGTGGATTTTGTCTAAGAAATAACATATTGTCAAGTGATTGAACACTTAATGAGAAACAGTTGAGGATTTTCTGATACGTGGTTCAAAAGTGATAGAAATTTTACTCACAAAACAACAATTCAGTAACGCAATTTAACTCTGAATAATACAGTATACTAAGTTCTTTTAAGATTATCATTAAAAGGAAAATGTTTGAAGACAATTAATTCTTCCACGATCACAAAACACTTGTCTCCCATTTAAGGCTCGTAAAAATGATAATATGACATTGGACAATTAATTCAGTAGATTTTTATGTTAAATTGTCGAAAAATTCTCAAGAAATTTTTGTTGAACTGTCAAAGGTGCTGTAATTTTTCACCTTCTATAACGTTCGATAATATTTCTGCCACTGCCAGAGGTGAACTAAGGGAGGCCCTAGGAGCAAAATCGAAAGTGAGAGTCTTTCTGCAACTCACCCATGAATATCAATTTTTCGGCGACCTTTGGCCCGAGCGGCAATCAATAAAGCTCTCGCGGCTCATCGTTTTCGCCGGCCGTCAACGTGTTTATACTTAGCTGCCACCTAGATGACCGGGCAATAATTGCGGGCGATTCCGGGTGCGCAAATCGACACGGATGACGGAATACGCATACAGGACGCGACCCCTTCAGCGATTTCGGGCCGCCTATTTATAAACACACGTCGCCCCGCATTAACCGACGGTGCACCTTTTGTGGAGGCCGAACGTATACTCGCTACACAAAACCAATGTAATACCTGAACCCCAGGATCCCTCTAGTCCCGGGGTGCGGGAATGCTTCGAGGACCGGCTGATTTGCGGCGGTTAACGCGTGGACCTAATGCGATCACTTCCGCCATTTATGGTAAAGAAGGCTCGTGTAACGGTGACTGATTTCCTTTTTTCTCTGCTCGACGTTCGAACCGCGGATTACTATGAATGAGAGCTCAAATATTTTCGTTCTTCCGCCCCTGTGGTCTCTGTCTTTCGAGAGTCCCGTGCTCTAGGAACTCGTTTTTGCGTCGCTGCGTGTCGATTTTATTCGAAAGTGCTTTCGAATTGTCCTTCTCGTGTTTGGTGACTTTTTAATTGCTGTAACATAGCAGCGAAGTGACGGGGTAGTGGGAAATTCGATTTGGGTAGGGTTTAAGCTGTTTTTAAGTTTATATTGTCCTTCTTTTCCCATGGAAATTTTTGACAGATTCCAGGGAAAATGGGGGAAGGAGGTTTTTAGACGGTGGAATTTTTTAAAGAATTCTTCAGACCTAGAATATCTACACTGTGACTTCTGAAACTGACGCGATCTGCTCGCGCAATATTTCAATTTTATGCATTTTGTGTTTTCAAACGTGGAGTGATTAAATACAAGACTCTAAAGAGAGAAGAATTATGTACACCTTATTAAAATTAGTAAAAGAGAAAGGGCATTTTTAGTCAAAGTCTGTTCCTTACAGTGGAATCGGACAATTCTTATTTTGCAGCCTACAAAAATGTGTTGCATACCAAAAACTAGCTCCCCCATGCCAAGAACCTTTTCCACCATGAAAATAAAATTCAAATCTCAAAGGAAAAATACTTCTCTCGAATATCTCCTGAGGACGGTTCCAAACGAAATCGAACCACCCCTAACCTCACCGCTCATCCCAAAGAAATTAATTCACTGTTTCTCACGGGTTCGGAGCACCGTCTTCTTTGTACCCAGTAGGGGTTGTCCATCCCTCAGGGACACAATAAGTCGCATATCTATTCTTCCCCGGCCGATAACTCAGGCAACCACCCACGAAATCCGCGTGAATCGTCGGCGTCGGACGTCTACGCGGTCCTCCACCCTCGGAGGGTGGCGAAGGGGTGATTGGGGCGCGCGTTTCCCTCGGTTTTTCCTCGCGCAGTTTGTTATTCTGAAAGTCTCTTTTTAGCCGTAGAAACTCGACACAGCTCCTCCCTGCCCTGGGCCCTCCCTTCTCTTCCCCGCCCCTTCGAATAACCTCTTTTTCTCCTGGCCGCCCCTTCGCGGTGCTCTCCTTCCACCCTCTTCTGCTGTGTAGTTCCACTCTCTCTCTCTCTCTCTCTCTCCTCTCCTCTCTTCCCAGGTTCTCTCACCTTGTCGCTTTTTCATTCTCCCTCTTCGTCCGGCTGGCTGGCTCGCTCGCTCTTCAAATCCACTCACCCCTTTTTCCTGCGCGGACTCTGCACCCCCCTCGACCCCTCTCGCTCTCACCCTCTCTTTCTCCCTCTATCTCTCGGAGCGCCTGTACCCGGCAGTTCTCACCCTTCGCTCCATAGAGGCTAACCTTCCTTACGAAGAATGAAATTACCTTCGTTACGCGAAACTCCGTTCGCCCCAAACCCCGAACCCGATTCCACCCTCCTCTCGCCCTCTCTGCTTCTTCCCTCGTTTCCCACCCCGTATACTCGCTGCGGGAGAGAAAGAGAGACAGAGAGAGAGAGAGGGAGAGAGACAGAGGGTGAATCGAGCAGGAGCATGTACCAGGGGCGGTTGTACATACGCGTGCACACCCACGCGTGCAGGACACGGGGTGTATTACGTGTACATGGCCGCGTACACGTCAGAGGGACGATTTTATTGCGCCAGTTTTCCCCTCCGCCCTCCGCCAGGGGTTAGGCGGTCTCTCTCTCTCTCTCTATCGCTCTCTATCTCACTGGCTCCCACTCCCTCCCTCTCTCTCTTTCTCCTCGGGGATGCTGCGAAAGTAATGGCTCCTTCAGAGACCCGCAACTCAACGCCACGTGACACCGACGGGATTTATGGCCGCTGGCCGAGCCGGCTGTCTCCTCCGCTTTCTTTCCCGGCCGATATCGTTCTCTCCTTTCTCGTTCCTCTCGTGTTTCCACCTCCTCCCCTCCTGCCCCGCCAGTCTCACACCCCCTCGTCCTCGGATTCGTACCTTACTGTTGCAGCCCTTCGCCGAGAGTTTTGTTACTCGCGTCGCGGCCTCGCGAGACGGCGATAAATTCCGCGAGGGTGGATCATGATCGAGCTGATACTCCGCTGGGTACACGCCGGCGCCTTGTCCTGCTCGTTTCGGCCCGAGACGAGCCGAGAATTTTCTGTTGATAACGGATCGTACTCGTTCGGGAAGATTTTCGAATTTCTGGGATTTCGACTTGCAGGCTCGATACAGTTTCCGAGGGTTCCTCAAGGTTTATGGCGTCTACTGTGTTAAACAGTGACCGGTTCCAGAGTTTTGTTTTACAATTATTGTTACAAGCATGCTTTCATGGAAAGTGACCGAATAAATATCTTTAGCAGAGCGGATATTACGGTAAGGACCGCGCAAAGTTTAAATAAATTCGATTCTGTCATTTTTAGAAGTGACTGCGGATTTTATGCGACCAAAATGCACACCATTTTTACAACTGTGAAAACGTGCAACGAATTGAATGACGTTGTCGCGTCGCTCCCGAATTATTGAAGTTGTTCATTTAACTTCTATGTTCGTCGACTTACTTGGACGAATTTTATTTTGCAGGGGAATCAGTTTTAATTCGTTTTAAGGTAGTTTGGTTTTAGTCAACTTGATCTCTATCGAAACGTTAAAGTGAATATAGGCATGTACAGTGAATGCGAATTTTCTTCTATCAGAGTATCAAGCACTTTAATCATTGGGCCCGCGAAGAAAATGATACCGGAGGGGGTTGAGGGGTTGCAATAGCACGAAATATAGGAGATAATGATCAATTGAAGGACCATCATCGAGATACACAAGGATCGCAGAAGGAGCAACTGGTGAACCGAATCGGAAGCGATTATCACCCCCTCTTGGTCTCGTTACTTCACCCCAACACGAGAGAGAAGCACCGCGTGGCAAATCTCTACGCTGCAGAAATCTGACAAGGTAGTTTCCGCCGTACAATACCAGTCGCGACCCCCTTCAGCGGACAATTGATCCCGTATCAATGAAGTCCATTTATCTTTTTCGAGATAATAATTCTCTTTCTGGTACACGACACCCTCCGGACCCAGGTGCAACACAGGGGATGCAAGTCACCGAGTGCGCTCATTTCGCGATGAATGAAATCGCACATCGACGACAGTATACTGATTCTTTCAGGATGGCTATTCACAGGAGTAATCTGTTCTACAAATTAGAACAGAAATAAACAGTGTATAAACAACACTTAACGTGGGGAGCAATCAATGAACTTTCACTAAGCTATCTGAAGCAACTCCACTCAACAAACCAAAACGGAAATCCCACAAAATAATGTCAAAAAAGTTCCCAAAAAATGTAGGAATAGCAGAAGGTTCTTGAGAACTACGAAGATAAAATGCAGTTGTTAAGACCCCCAAATTGTAGACTCGATGAACAAAACTGCAATAAATGAAATAGCCAGAATGCAGCCAATGTGACTCTATTCTTGAAATTAAAGTAAAAATATGAAAGAGGATCGCAGGAATCACATGCTCTTAATTTAGAACAGGTAGTCAATGCGCAACAAAATTTATAAATAGCGCAAGATGCTTTAGGACTACAAAAATGAAATGCAGTTGCGAGGACACTCAAATCGCATACTCTAAAGACCTCAATGAGCGCACCAGCTGTAAGCTAACTAAATCGACTCCTCCGAACAAGCCAAAGCAGAAATCGCAAAAGTGATCGCTAGACTGCGGATCTGTGTGCATGTATGGCTTACGAAAATTTCCAGAAAATGCGATAATATAAAATTCGAGAGAAGGTAATACGATGTTTATTCGTTTTTCCACTTTCTTAGAAATTGGAGATTGCACAAACATCCGCAGTCTAGTGATCACAGAACTAAATTCCTCTGAACTGAGAACAGGTGCTGGCCGAGTAGCTTCATTCACAAAGCGGTCCTTCAGTGATATTTCATCAGCATCGCCGAAAACGGCGCCAAAAAAAAAAGCGTGTCGGACCAACCCACAGGAAATGCAAGAGCACATCAGGTCCTATCGATGGCGTTAGCGGTCGTCTCGAGCAACCGCAATCTCCCGTTTCAGAGGCCACGGTTTCACAAGGTTCCGTCGGCGTCTGCGGGTCGTCTGGCCGCGTCGACACGCCTCTTTCCTCGAGGAAAGTCGACGCCGATCTGGGAAACGAGCACGTGTGTCGTATCGCGCCGTAGTGCGTACGGTTTCTGCTGGTGTAGTCGACGAATTTTTGCGGGGCCGGTCCGCTCAAAGGGCCCCGAAAACAAGATGAGCCCTGGCGCCACGTCGTTGCGTGGCTGACACGTGATCCGTCTGCAGGGGTGTGAACCGCGCAAGTCCGAGCACGGGCTCCCTCTCCCCTTCGGTAGCTCCTTCTCCTTTTTCTTCCTCGTTCTTACCATTCTCCTCCTTTCTTTTTTCTCTTTTTTCGTTCGCCCGCTTCTCCTCCCACTTCTCCGGCCGCCCTCGCCTAATGACGCGTGCAGGAAGCAAGACCGAAACCCCGGGTTGCGGAATCCGAGCTATTTTCAAAAGCGGCACCCAGCCGGCCCAGGCGTCCTTGTAAACGGAACACCCCCGCGACAGACGCTTCTGGGAACGATTAGGCGGTTTATGGGCCGTTCGCGGATCCTGCCGCTTTATTAGGTCGATCATGCTCGACAGGGACCGAGTACCACGATGAAATTCGCCCCGCGTCACTGGCTATTAGCCTCGCGTGTTGTTCGTGCCGCGGTTATGTTTATACTGTTCGCGATGTGTTTTGTAAACGTTCTGCTTCGACCCTCGATTTGCGAGATGGCTCACGGACGCTGTGAACGTCTTTGTCACATGTATTTTCCTGTGATTGTATTTTGCGTTCAAATGTTTGCTAGGTCTTCTTTATTGAATTGAAACCCTTTGTACTGCAATTTGTTTTATGATTATCATGATTAGAACTTCTATGGTGCATGTAGTGTGCTAGGAAAAATAGGAAAGTTATACTTACTGTATAACCACGTGTTCAGCGATGGGTAAATATTGACTGAGGTAAAATAGAATTTCTTGGAAATATAAATAGATTATATTTCGATTAATAGAAATTGCTGCAGGTGTGGGTCTTCAA
>CM052134.1:12578404-12618421 GCA_028454255.1 Halictus ligatus
AATTAAATTGCTTGCCTAGGTACTGTAAATAAATTACAATTGAGTAGGTCAGGTACTTACAGTTGTAAGAAATTATTCACTGAAGTAATGGAGTGCTTGACAATAATCAATATGTTGAGTAACAAAATAGAAAGTTTCCATGATACACCTAGTACTTTATAAACCTTGGAAAAATTAAATTGCTTGCCTACGTACTGTAAATAAATTACAATTGAGTAGATTAGGTACTTACAGTTGTAAGAAATTATTCACTGAAGGAATGGAGTGGTTGACAATAATCAATATGCTGAGTAACAAAATAGAACGTTTCTATGATGTACCTAGCTCTTTATAAACCTTGGAAAAATTAAATTGCTTGCCTAGGTACTGCAAATAAATTACAATTGAGTAGATCAGGTACTTACAGTTGTAAGAAATTATTCACTGAAGGAATGGAGTGCTTGACAATAATCAATATATTCAGTAACAAAATAGAACGTTTCCATGATACACCTAGTACTTTATAAAACTTAGAAAAATTAAATAGCTTGCCTAGGTACTGTAAATAAGTTCCAATTGAGTAGGTCAGGTACTTACAGTCGTTAGAAATTATTGACTGAAGATAAAGCATTCAAAAATAACCAATTTCTAGAACAACGAAATGGTACATTTCTATGCCAACCACTGTCCTATAAAATTCCAAAAAATTCAATCTAATGTGCAGAAATTCGACAGAAATCTTGTAAATTCAGTGGAAGAGGCACTGGCTTGTAGTCGCCAGAGATAATTGGTTGAAGGAATGGCGAATCTCTCGACCAGAAAAATTGTACATTTCTGTGCTAACCACTGAACTATAAAGTATAGAAAACTAGAAATTGAGTGCACAGATGCGTCCACCGGAAAATAAACAGTTGTAAAGGGTTGCGTCACCCGGAATGTTGGTGCGACGTTGGTCTCGGCGAGTTTCAGCAGAAGCCCCGGCAATATTTGCGTTGCGTGTGGTCCCGGGCCGCCATCCTTCTCTCGACTTGCAAATTTCAGTGTACGCGGGAACTACTCCGGCGAGGCAGCCAGTAGTACCAGCCGACCATTCATATTCGCCGGGCCATGATCGATGATCTCGCGTCGCATCCCGGGCGACACAAAGACCCCGTGTTATCCTACTCGATCTGCTCCTTATCATCCCCTGTACTTCCTACCGAGCCCTTTCATTCTACGCGATACTCTCGAGTGGGTGGAGAAACCGAGAGACAGAACCCGATGGGTCTTGTAATTGGACAGAAACGTACCGCCGCCCTTTCTGATCGTGCTTGACACGCACATGCGAAAACTGGGTTCCACCCTGAGAACTGACACGGTCACGTTCTATTTTTTTTTTATATTTTTTCATAGAAATTATTACGTCGAATGTTAGCGAAAAATATTACCGAATTTTATCTCATCTTGGATCCCGCACATTTCCTTGTGCTCGAATGCATAGAAATCTGTCGTTTCACAGTCGCGTGCTTTTTAATGCAGCTCGAAGGAACGTGGACTTAAATGTTACTCCAATTTGTATAATAATTGGACAGCAATGAAACCTGTACAAGTCTTTAAATTCTATGAAGCTCGTGCTCTTGTTGTGTAAAAGTGTTTCTATGGTTTCTACGACACTCAATAACAATTCTCAATCAAATTGAACGAAAGATGGAGACCTAATCAGCGGACCCATTAAGGTTTATTACACAGTGGATTTTTACGCGAAATATTCTATATTGATTTTAGACAAACGGTAGTCAGCTAAAAATGTATTTCGAATAGCTTCGATAAATTGAACATAGTGTAACTGTGTTCTTAAATTGTTTTAATACCTGTTCCGTATTTTACTATCCCATTTTTGCTATAAACACATAAAACTCTCAGGGTCTCCGAAAAATATTGCAATTTTAAACAAATTTTTATCAACCGAAAAAATAATTCATTCTTGTTCACTTTAAAGAGCTTAAACAGTATCCTAACGTTAATACGATGCATTTTACAGATTTATCTCGTTCGTTGCACCACACACAGTGGAAGCAGTACAAAAATGGCGTCGTTTCGCAACGTTCCTGCCAGCCTGTTACCAACAATCGCCATTTCGCGTCCCGAGCAACGGGTGACCTGAAAAGCACGCGTTCAATGGGAGTTCCCGGGCTGGTGCAATCGTGGCAACGAAGTCACGGGACTACCATCGAATGTCAAAACTCCGCTGAAACCCCTGAAAACGCGGAGGAGCACCGCCATTTCTGCTCTCCTCCCACACGAAGCGGAGCGTGGGCCCCGAAGACAATCGCCACCTACGGGGCCATTCTTGCGTGGCGGGCCCGCATAAGCGGGATCGGAGATTTACGGTTTTCTTGAGTTATGGCCAATTAATTAAACCTCCTCGAAGGAGGAATCGTCCCGGCCGCCGAGTTAATGATCCCCGAAGACGAGTTTCCGGGCCTCCAGCTTTTCGGAGATGAACACCGACGTCGTCCCCGGATCGACGATGATCGATAGGATCGCCGGTGACTCTCGAGCCTTCAATCGAGATATAATTGCTTCATTTCGCCGGGCCGTTTAATGGGCCCCGACCACAATTACTAGAAGAAACTCTGCCCTCGTAGTTCGCCTGCTAAGTGTTGCCAAAACTGTATTATTTAAATTTAAATTATTCAAAGTACGAATTATCATCCAGTTTTTAAATATATGATATTCTAAAGCTCGTAAGGGATGCTTCAATTTTTATGTTAGAAACCATCATTTTACTTTAGAGTTAGGCTTAGATTTAAGCCTATTGGAGATTTCCAATCAGGACAGAATGTACACATTAACTTCATTTATTTCTATTGATTTCTTTAAATTAAAAATAGTCAGATCGTGTGTTAGAAACCCTGAAAATTGATTCTTGTAACTAAATAATTCATCTACTCAAAATTAATTCTTGTAACTAAATTGATTCTTAATCCACGTAACTAAATAATTATTCTTTTAAAGTTTGCATCGTTTTCCACAACACAAAAAATTGAAAATTTTCTGAACAGTTTTCTGCTGTGTGTACTATATGTCGGTCAATTTTTGTAATTTTCGCTCAACGTTGTTCTACTTGCTTTTCTGTGAAAGGCGAAGCAAGCAATTACGAACGCAGTCTTGCTTATCTGCAGAAGGATCGCCTAAAATGTGCAAGCAGATAGCGCCGCGGACTATAGAGTGTTCACGGTTGATTACAGAATCAGCGGGGAGGAAAAGGGAAGAGCTCGACAAGATTGATGGAGGATCAAAACGCAGCGGCGTCGCATCGTGCGGGCTCCGCGACAGAATCCCGTGGCCATAAATTTCCGCGCGAGCCGGAGCCACCGGCCCGATACAATAATTCTAAAATAGAAGGCACCCGCGCGACACCTACTTGACAAGCAAAAAGTGTCCGCAATAAATCCCGCCTAACGTCTAGCGCGGAACAAGCGCCGCCGCTAATTACGACGACTAATCAAAGAATACTACACCTCTGGCCGCGTCCTCCGCCCCGGCTTGCCAGGAAGACGAAGAACCGTACGAAGACGAATACTGAGGACGAAGACGAGGAAACGGCGAGGGGGCTGAAGAAAAAAATAGGGAAGGGCGGGGGACTAGTGGATCGTTTTCTGGTGGTTAAATCATGGTCGACGAGTTACTTCGTCCGCCCTCGGCTGGATATCGAGTCTCGCTACCGGTCGCGATCGATGCTGTCTCGCGTGCTGGGTGGTCCGCGGAGCACCAGGGTATTCCTGTAACTTCCTCAATGGAGCGGCTCGTTGCGAGCCAGGGCATAGTTTTCGGCGAGCATCGTCGGATTTCGGATGTAGGCGCAGCCACGCAGCCTAACACCGAAACGGTGAAGGTCCGGTGACGACCTAATGAGCAACAAACCCGCTGCCATCTGGTCACCAGCTTCGGCCCGGGCTGACGTTGCTCGTGGTTACGGGAAATTAATGTACCTCGAGAATTAATGATCCGCGCCCGCTTCCTGGAACAGCGCCGATTCAGTCGCGACGAACGCTCCGGACGACCGGCTAAATCGTCGTCACCGGTTGCCCAATAATTACACCGAACCCTCCATTACGCTGCTACTTGCTCGCTACCGTGCGAGCAACCTCCGTTCTATGCCAGCTCTCCGATTGGACGATACGTTTCAGCTGGTTCCTCGCTCTTTTCCTACCGGCGCAAATTTCGTCAGGTTTATATTCGGGGCTAAAAATTAGTCCTCCGCATACTTCAGAGCATAGGGTAGTCGCGTGACTTTTGCAGAGTCGGCAGGTCGGTAAGTGATGTATAATTTCCGTTCACAGCCTTCAGCCATTGATTTAAGATCCGTCTTGGTCTTGATCCGACGGGTCTTGAGTCTGTGACTAAAGTTGTCACATTTTCTGCTCTGTATTATCGATATTATGAATTCTGACGCCGGAAACGCGCTTCAAGTTTTTCGCTTTATTTCGCAGAGGACAAAATATAGAATTCACTGTATACTGAGAAATGAAAAACGTGCCTTCAGTTTCTCGCTTGCTAAATCGTGAACAAGAATCTTAGAATAAAATGATGTGCCATGAAACTAGCTTCAAACTTGTCGCTTTAAAATGAGTGAAAGTCTGTGATTAAACTTGTCACATTTTTTCCTCTGTATTATCGATATTATGAATTCTGAAAGGTGCTTCAAGTTTTTCGCTTTATATTGCGGGGCATGAAGACAAAATATAGCTCAATTTGTAGCTGGAGATATTTTCGAGCGCGCTCTATTCTCGATTTCATCCAGAAAACTCAACCAACCGCATGAAAATGCTTGGATTCCACGGCACGCACATCGCCAATTTTTGGCCTACTTCTAACGCTTATATTACCAAATATTTGCATAATCTCGTCAGCTGAACAACAGCGCGCGCCAGATTGAACATTCCTCTTTCGAACGAGCCCTATCCCAGCGAAAAATATTCTCAGATAAGGACGAAATGTGAAACCATTTTTCGTCTATTTTCGTCGGTAACGTGGTCACTCTACCTTATCGCGTGTGTACGGAGTAATTCGAGATAACTATTTAGAGTCAGCGAAATGGAGTGTACAGTCACTTGTGCTGGCTTCCCAAAAATGTTTAACTTCGGAAGGGATGATTCCTGGGATAATTTGAAGAAGTTTTCTCCCTAGCGAGAATGTTCAAAGAGTTAAATCGCGGTAAAAATATAAATTGTCACCCCGTTGCTACAGAAATGTTAATATTCCTCAATGTCAATGGAATCCGATCGGTCTAATAAACGTGAAAACCACTCGCGTGAACAAGGATCATAACTAGGACCGGCAAAAAGGCGACCCTGCCACGGCGCGCACTAGCGAAACAGAGGAGATAGAAAAGTAATAATTCGTGTCTTTTTGTTCGGTTTTTCGAGGGCCTTTCTCGTTGGCGGTCGGCTCGTCCGTATGCATATACATGCGCGCGGCGTGTAACGAGTTTCGCCGATGATTTACGTCCCCGTGGCCCCGTGGAACTAATCTGTATTTGTTTATTTAGTCAAACACGTCGGTCGGAGAGAGGGGGTGGACGCGGGGACCCCCAGACTCTTTCCTACTCCTTCGCTCCTTCTTTCCCTCTTTTTTCGCCGATCTACGCGGTGATTTAGGGTTTCGGGTTTCGATGCACTCGCCGGCCCGTTGTGTTTACCATTCCGCTGAATTTATTGCCGGAACCCGGAGGAGATAGCCGGCGAACGAGCGAAAAAGCAATTGGATTCGCACTCCGATTCCGCTCGGAGAACGAGCACACCCCTGACACGCTTCCTCCGCCAAATTAACCCCTTGCCACGTAATATCGGGCCTCGTAATATTCTCCAATTTTTCGGAAAATTTTATCTCCGCTTCTTATTATTTTTATTCCTCGGTGAAGTTCGTTTTTGGTGATTTCGATGGAACCGCTCAGACCTTGAGCGAGTATGACGCGTTTTATTGTAAAAAATATTCGTTGACTGGTGTTATGCGATTATCGTAGGGTTTTTTCATTTAAATACTGTCCTTTACAAATAGTGGTGGTCAAAATATTTCAGACATTCGTCAAGAATCGTTTCATTTTACCGTCTCTTTCGGTCTGAATATTGTACAGTTTTCTTTGAGGTTAGAATGGAACCTTCTGTTATTTACATTTAATACCAGATTTACCGACGAGTGCTTTTAAAGAAAATACAAATGTCTAGCGTCAATTGTAACGAACAGGAGCCAAATAATAAAAATAGTTCGACAAATTGTTCCGTTTTTGTCATAGATGCATGAAATCGGAAATTTATTTATGCTGCAGTAAAAATCATTCGAGACCTCGGCAAAGTGCATGTTCGTCGCTTGAGACACAAACGAATCGAACGCAGCCACTCTGATCGCTCTCGCTGTGATCATCACTTACTTCCAGTGTTAGTTTTTGGAGGAAAAAACGGCGAACACGAATTTGTTTTGCTCCCTGGGCAATTAACAACGGAGAAACACAAAGACGAGCGTACAAAGGCTCGAGCATCGTCCCTTTTTGGTTTAGAACCGAGTAATTTAGAGAACGAAGGTGTTCGGTAACGAGCTTGTGAAAAAATGCACACCTTAAGAGCGAAAGAGTGTGTAGTGTCTCCTCGAATTCGAAAGTGTCGCTTTCGCGCAAAGAATTCTATTTATATTCTAAATGATAATAAAACCACGTATTATTAGCTGAAACCTACGAGTAGTTCTCGAGGATCCCGAACGCTATCGCACGGCTGTCTGGAAACATCGGTTTCCGGCTCTCGCTGAAAAATTCGAGTCATACTTCAAGGTAATCGTCTTCTATTTCAGTTCACACTGAAAAATCGCTGGAAAAACCACTTTTTTCCCGACAGCATTCACGCCTCTTGTTACCGCGAGCTACAAATATTACAGAACGCATCTGCCGTGTCTAATTGATGTACACCGGCTGTTCAATTAATTCCAGATCAGGTGTTCCGTAGGATTTGATATATAACATATCAACCGAGACACGGCTTCGTTATGATAGCGGTGTACTCTATATATCGTAGCTCAATAGCCATCGAAAATTATGCTCTGGTTGCCGCGACACTCTTCAGCAAAATTAGCTCTCTGTTCGGCGAGGCACTTGTGCTTTCTCCGAGAACCCTGGCTTAGAGATATCAATACAATATTATTCGACCGAGTATACTCGTACTGTATCGATTCTTCTGCTTTCGGAAATCAAATACGAACACGTACGTCAGGGATCAATCTACTTGACGCTTCAGTAGAATAATCTACTCTGCTCAATCGGTAATTAAAGCTGCGAGATTATACAAGTGTGACAAGTAGACTGCGGTCGCAACGTTAAAATTGTCTTCATCAATTACGAGATCACGGGATTCCGTGCAAGTGTGCTTTTACTCTTAATAATTTTAATAAGTGCATAACACACGTAACAGTCGTGAATTCATCTGATATTTTCACAAGGTTTTGGGATGCACGTTCAAAACGTATGCGCAACGTACATCGTAATTAGACTGCGGATTTTATGCATTTATGACAAAAATGTGTAAGCACAATTTAAAGCAGTGGACATATTAGAAAGATTTAAGGGCAACAACGTATTAGTCTTAGGCTAATAAAATAATTAAAGGAAGAAAGAAATTTTGATTTCGCTCCTGCGTCTTGCAATCGCTGCAAATATTTTTCATTTTGTAAAAAGATCCGCAGTGTGACATAAACGTTGCAACAATTATTTAAACGTAATTTCCATCAAAGTACTGTTGTATATTGGTTTGGAAAAGTGACTCGCTTTTTTATTCCATCCATTCTATCTATTTATTATAGTTTTCTGTTATATCTTTTCGGAATCGAGTGTAGAAGCGTCTACGGTACACCAAGTAGAAACGGTGAGCCATGATCAGACACGTGTCAAGCTGTAGCAATATAATGCGCGCACCAAATGAAATATAAAACAGTAGACTGCTGATCTTTCTGCAAAATACAAATTTTCTTACAATCTTGATTACAAAACATAGAAACGGTATAAAAATTTGTTTCCGTCTTTAATCATATTAATAAGTTAGAGATAACACGTGGAGACTGTTTTGAAGTTGTCTTAATGGTTTCATTTTCTCAAATTACAAGCATTCGCGGTGTAGTATGAACAAAGGACAAAATTAATGCCTTCTTCGAAACAATTAAGCACACGAATAATATTATCAAAGGTAGAGAGAGCTTTTTACATGGCTACAATTTCCCCAGGACACGATGCAGATAAATTTGCATAAAGATGTACGGTCTAATCATCAGCGATCAAACTCCGAGCCGAAACCGTCCGCATCGATGATGCATCAACGAGCTCCCCGTTGCCGGAAGCGTCATCAAAGGTCCGAGCACAGGTCCGCGCACCTGAAAGGTCCAAAGGAGACACCTCGGCGATTGTCCCCGTGATTCCACGCAGCCACCTGCATCCATCGAACTATACACGGCGGGGTGGGTGCACGCTGAAGAGGGTGTCCTTGTGTAGGAGGCGGGATTACGTCATTAAAGCGGTTACGGTTCACCGAACTGTCATCGAGGATCGGGGACGTGGCCCGCCGTGACGCGCATGACAGGCCTCGCTGCTCCGCGCCGGTGCTACCGGTGTGCAGTTGTTGCACCTGTGTTGTCGTTGTTATCCTCGCTTTGTTGCGTCGTGTACCGGGGCTCCGCTCGACTGAAATAACACATCCGAAAACACCACGTGCGGCCACGCGTTATACGCGCGCGCGCTCGCGAGAGCTCGCTTACGTTGCTCCGCTTGCTAACGAGGATCGGTCGCCTATAAGCTGCCAATTAACGGACTATGAGCCCCGCGCGGGATTGGCCATCAATTAATTTAAATTCTCCTTCGGCCCCTCCCCCCCTCTCTGTCCCTTCATCGGCGGCAGATAGCGGCCGAGAGACGCAACCCTCTCGAGCATCAACGGCCCCCGAAGAGTGCCCCCCGCCGAGACGAGGACACGAGCAGGTGGCCAATAGTGTCTCGAACGTATGTATACCGAACGTTTGTCGGTTTTTCTCGATCGTTCCTGGTCCGCTTCAAATTAATTATGGGATGCCAGAGCTGGGCGATCGTGGCGACTCCTCTTCTTCTTCTTCTTCCTCTTAGTGGCTCTGCTTTATTGCTACTAGGTTCTAGGGGGTGTGTAAGTCTATGAGTCTATGACTGTTTATTTCTTTTGTTTCGTTAAAGGCTCTCGCGACCACCTACACGTGGAAGAACAGCTGATTCAGGAGCTTGCGGGAAAAATTGTGGGAGATGATATGTTGATACCTGGTTACGATGGGAACGTTAATATTTAATGATGATCTCGCTCGCTCAAGAGTAATGAGGACCGACGTTGGAACTGAATGGGCTTGTTCGATGATCGATGCTGGCACGCGTTTAAGTAACCGACGTCTCTGAAACGCCCTTCACTATCTGCTGGTAATTATTTACCAATTTTTTAAAATCCGTGATCCAAGAATTTTTTAATGGCTCGCACAACTTAACTTGTTCAAGCCCAWCTTCAAGTAGCTTCTTCCAGACAATTGAACCACAGACTCTGAAACACAAACGACGTACCCGAAAAATYGAMMGATTTGCYTCGAATTATTGTGTTACTCCATCRGCAATATTTWCCCCGGTTTAATGKCAAGAAAAATCATAATCCATGATCCACGCAGAAGAATTTTTTAATGGCTCGCACAACTTAACTTGTTCAAGCCCAACTTCAAGTAGCTTCTACCAAACAATTGAACCACAGACTCTGAAACACAAACGACGTACCCGAAAAATCGAAAGATTTGCCTCGAATTATTGTGTTACTCCATCGGCAATATTTTCCCCGGTTTAATGTCAAGAAAAATTATAAATAGTTTGATCGAGGTGAATAATGAGGCGCTAAGGATGATGACGATGTCCAGGTCGGTTTCCCAAGGACCCAACGTGTCACTATCGTCGGAGTATCATCGTCGCCCGTGACGCAATCGAGCGGTACCGACGCCGCTCGGCAGTTATCCCTAACAAGCCCGCTTATTAGCTAATTAATTGAAAATGCATTATTGCGAGGGACCGGCGACAGTCGCCGAGGCGACGCTGCGGGACAAGAAAGGACGCTTTTTTTTCGATCCACCGACTCCGCGTTTGACCTCTTGATTATTCCGGCGACGTAACCGCTCAACTATTCCGCCTCGTTCCGCGAGCGTTTTCTCGCGGGGAGGATCGTGGGCGAAGGAGAGGGCCGTGGGTGTGTTTTGCTTTCGGATGATTGATAGGTCGGCCGGTTGGGAAATGAATGATGCTCCCGGGGTCCTGCTTCCTGCCGTTTGTCCGAACCGGGGACAGATTTAGGCTCTTTCGGAGGGTGCCTCTCTGCGAGGAGATCTTCAAAACAATGAATTTAAAAGGTGATCTTCCGGAGAGAATTTAGGAAATATATGCTTTGAGTTTTTGTCAAGCTATTTAAATAGGTCGGTAAGAGATTTTCTTGTGCAATCTTTTACTTCAAGTGGACCCAATTGAATATTATTATAAAAAGATTCGGAGAAAATGTTGGGGAAGATTGAGGCCGATTTTGTGTTGACACTAATCATTTTTAAAAATGTATTAACAGACTATTGACCCTTTTTTGACAGTCTTAAAATAGTAATCTCTCACCAGAGGTCCGGAAAAATTCTCATCTATGTGCTTCCACCTCAGAACCATTCGATATACAGTGAATTCTCGATATATGTCAACAAAAGAGGTCTTGCCAGCGTCATGTATCGTCCAGGAGGCCTCTCGAGCCTCGTGGGGTATACTCCGCGGTAGTGGGGATAGTTCTGCGACGTTTATCATCCCGGCCTCGGCGACATGTATAAACAAATCACCGTACCGTGAATGTAGCTATTTGTAATTCCTGAAAAAGTCACTGGTTTGTCAGGACAATATTTCCAATTAATTTGAGGAGTTGATTGTAGTGATTTAGAACGGAAATTCCCGGGGAATTTCGGGACGGCGAATTGCACAGTTCGGACATGAATTTCTGGGAATTTCGCAGGGATGAATCATCCCCGAAACTTTCGATTCGCCAGGATGGAACGGTTCGGAGGCCGATAATCCCCGCGTAAACAGCCGGCCGCTGGCCGGTGCTTCATTTTCTCAGTTTGCCGCAATTAACACGTTAATTTGACTGGCAGAGGCGTGCTGGTCTCGGGCCCGTGATAAAGGAGAAACGAACGAGAAACGGCCACCGCCGGCCTGCTGGAGTTCCTGTTATAATCCCTGTTACGGTATCTCCGGTATCCAGCGACCGGTTTCCTGGGCGCATCCATTTCGATTTTCATACGTTTCTATTACCCCGCCGTTATCAGCCGACCCGCGCAACTCGTAAAACCCCGTATTTACGTAACGCCCGGTGAATATTATTAATCGTTAATTAAACCGGTACAAAGCGGCCCGATAAGATACCATTAAACAGTGCTGCGCTCTGTGCGGACCTCGTCTTTCGGACGGAACGCGTTCGCCGTCGCTACGAGAACGAAAAACGACAACGTCAGACCGAACTGTGGCAGAAAACTAATTGTTTTTTGAACGCGAATTCTTTCTCGACCGGCGACTCGTCCGCGAAACTTTGCGCTGCAGGAATCGGTTCTTCGATTTTTACTCGCTCGAGTGTTGTTCCTCTGAAATTCTGTTCGCACGATTGACTCTTTTATTCTGTAAAACCGTGTTCGAATATTTTATGGTTCGAGACAATTTTAATTAAACGCGTCCGATTTATTTGTTCATGAAATTGTGAGAACAAAGAATTTAATCTATTTCATTATTGCTAAGTCGGTAATGAAAGTGGCATTATTTTTAATTCTGCCAAATTTGTTTTTAATTGCAGCGTGTTCGGGAACGTTTGATACACGCGAAGTAGAAACGGCCGGCCATGATCAGACGCGTCAGCCAAATCGTTGAACCTGTGAAACTTTGTGTAGAAAAATTGTAAAACGTTCTACTTCGGATCATTTTAAAGGGCGAGAACTCCACTTTCGCATATTTGAACTGAAGTCTTTTTAAAAATTGTATTTTGTTATGAAATAAAGCGAAAAGTTGAAAAGCCTTTTTCGGGAATTCAACTCCGCAGGGTTTAAAAAATGTTGTTTCCGATTTCATTTGTGAAGTTTATATGTACAGGGCGTAATCTTCGATTCATTATTTATGATTCTAATAATTGAGACTGGGAGTGTGATTATGAAAAAGAGCAGACATAATATTAACTGTTCATAGTAACAGAGATAGTAACAGACATAGTAACTGTTCATTCAAATTGATCAAAAAATATTCCACAAGACTACAAAAAAAGACACGTACAAGGGATTAAACAATAATCCACGATCTCCAACGGAATTATTACCATCGCCCTTCCTTCTTACGCAAAACAACAAGACGAATCGAAAGGAACACAAAACGCACACCGAAACCAATTGATGTTGCCATTACACGAGCTAATGCCCAGTCGTAAGCTATATTTAACCTAAATCTGACATTAACATTCGTCATTATTGCTTAATAAAATTCGCCGGACAGTTTCGCCGGCAATAAAATAATAGAAAGTCTCTGTGCGAAACAAGCATCATCTTACACCCGTGTAACATTAACTGAAATTGCTTGTTGGACACTTATCTAACAGAGCGGTGTACGCTCTCGAGAGAGTAGTTGTTACTACTGGCAATAATCCGGGTTCGTGCGCATTGAGCAATCGCCGATTAGCATAGGTGTAATTGGCAGTATTAAACCTACTTTACGCGAGAGATTTGATACTTGCTCTTCCAATTTGAGCTCGGGCCGTGATTCATGCGGGACAATTTTCATCCCCCTAACGCGCGGAGAAGATCCCCGGCCCATGGAATACCGCGGTATACATAGACAGCCCACGTGGGCGATCATGTTGACAAATACGCGGGGAGTGAAACAACCGTGCGCGTTTCGCCGGGGACCCCGCCTACCGATTTCGTTTGGCAATGGTGCGTATGCTCGCGCATATACATCAGCGAACGTCGTGCCGCGTCGAAATTCGCGCGAACCTCGCTGCTCTTATTGCTGCACGAGACCTGCGCCACCGACATTCTTATTTTCCCTCTGATTTATTATCAATCAGAGACTCCGAAGAATGCTTCAACTTCGTTCTTCTTCTCATAATTTTAAAAAGCCGAGCCCGATATTCTCAAATTTTTATTGTCTGCTGTGTCAATTTGCGCGGATTAGTTTTATTTAATTTAAACTTGGACTGGTTTTATTTAATCGTCCTCACCGGCTTCCCAATAATTATACGACCCCTACGGTGAGACTTGCTTGCTACTTCTATGCCAGTTTTCCGATTGAACGATACGTTTGAGCTGATTTATTTATTTATTTATTCATTTATTAATTTTTGCTTTAAACCAAGTGGGTTTGAGCTGATTGTTCGTTCTTTTCCTACCGGCACAAATTTTGTCAGGTTTATATTCGGTGTGCAAATTAGTCCTCCGCATACTTAAGAGCCAAGGGTAGTCACGTGACTTTCGCAGAGTCAGCAGGTCGGTAACTGCTGTATAATTTCCGTTCACAGTCTTCAGACACGGACTTAAGATTCGTCTTGGTCTTGAACCGACGGGTATTAAGTCTGTGACTGAACTTGTCACATTTTTTGCTGTGTATTATCGATATTATGAATGCTGACGCCGGAAACGCAATTCAAGTTTTTCGCTTTATTTCGCAGAGAATCTAGACAAGATATAGCTCAATTTGTAGCTGGAGATATATTCTAGCGCGCGCTACTCTCGAATTCATCCATAAAACTCATCCAATGGCATCAAAATGCTTCGATTCTACGACACGCACATCGTCAATTTTTATGCATAATCTCGCATAATCTCGCATAATCTCGCCAGCTGAACAACAGCGCACGCCAGATTGAACCTTCCTCTTTCGAACGAGCCCATTCCCAGCGAAAAATATTCTCAGATAAGGACGAAAAGTGAAACCGTGTTTCGCCTATTTTCGTCGGTAACGTGGTCACTCTGCCTTATCGCGAATCTACGGAGTCTTGGCTCTTAATTTCGAGAGATTTAGTGTTCGTATCGAAAAGAAAGCTCTGGACAGACGTAGCAAAGACATGTACAAACACGGTGGTATGCATTTTTAATTGTGTACTTACTTATTTAAAACGTAAAATGTCTAGAAAAAAAGGCACAGTGTAACATAGCGTGTCAGTGAAGGCTAATTGGCTGCCGGCCCCCTTAAATGAGGTACCGATTTTTGATGAGCTCTCTTCAGATCGGACCAGATAGGAACAAACCGCCTCGCAAATTTCTAGATTCGTGGAACGATGGGAAAATCGAGCAGACAGCAAGAAGCGAGGCGATCGGTCGTCGGGGGAGCGGGACGATCCGGCAGCCGAAGAAGATGTCGCCGGGCCTCCACCCCCGAGGTCCGCCGCAACTCATCCAACTAATCGGCCATCCGGAGCGGCGCGTTCCCCGACGCGACGCGTTTTTGCGAGCAACAAGAAACGCGCGATTCCGAATGGGCACCGCGGGCCCGGGGAATTTCGCAGTCGGTGTACCCGGGCGTGACATCTCGCGGCTATTACGCTGACTCGTCGCGGCAGGTGCAACATCGCTCATTGTCCCCGGGCTGATATATTCAAACGGCCCTCCGGGACCCTGCCATCTTGACGCGCTCCTCTCTCTTCTCTTCTTCTTCCCTCCCCGCAAACCGCTCCGCTCCGGCTGCGTACGCGCGCGCGACCGACCGTCCGCCTGTCCGTCCGTTCTTCTTACTCGGTTTTTACTTTCTATTCCTTTCTTTCCCACCCGACACCCTCTCCCCTCGAAACACTCCGTTGCATCCCCTCGTGTGTCTCTGACCGTCCCTCCCTCCCTCCCCCCCACCCCCCTCTCGCGCCGCGTTTGTCGCGCGTCGTCTCTTTTTCGGCACGCTCGTGAACCGCTAATTAGCGCGGACTTTGCGCGCCGCATGGATCCGTGGAATCCGCGCGGTTGTTTGTCACCCGCGCTGCACCGTGGAGGAAGCTTCCACCTCCTCTTCCTCCTCCTCACCCTCTTTCTTCTTCTTCTTCTTCTTCTTCTACTCTCTCTCTCTCTCTCTCTTTCTTTAACTCTCTGTCTCCTCTTCGTCCCTACGCCACCTACCCAACCCTTTACTCCGACTTCGTGTCGGCACACTTACTTTGCTCGATTTTCTGCTTTCGCCACGGCTGCGATATCTCGACCGGACTTCCCGAGCCGCGGCTAATTTCTGGTCAGGATATTGAGCATACAGCGAGTTCTCGATATATGTCAACGACACCCGCCTTGTCAACGTCATGTATCGTCCCGGAGACATAGTCTAGCCGTCTTATGTTTACACTCCTCGGCGTTCGAGGCCTCTCTATTGGGGTTAATTGTGACGTTTATCGTGCTGGCCCTGGCGACATATATGGAGAAATCACTGCATTGAGATTTGAAGAAGGAGTCTGCGACTCCTTTCAAATTAGTTTTGAGAACGTCTGAGCTTTGCTGTTCTACTCTAGCTTAAATTGTACTGTAATAGAGACTACAGTGAATTCTCGTTACGAGTCAGTGCCAACCTTACGATTTGGAGTCGGAGGATAAATAGCGTCGTTCGCCACCGCGGTGGGGGGGTGTGAAAGATATTTTTTCAGTCTTGTTGTTACTATCGGTTAGTAGTCATAGGCTTGCGACTTATAGACGGATGTGACTCTTAAGTTTCCAGCGTACCCTATGTATGTCAAATGCGATCCTAAGAGTCAGTCGCCAGAACCGCGCAACTGACTCGTAACGAGAATTCACTGTAATTGTGTCGACCAAATGAACCAGTTTCTCTGACAAGGGTACAGTGGAATTTATTTGAAATAGAAACGCGAGAATTTCCCGTGCGACACGTTCGTTCCGAACGTGTAGAGCATTTGATAATTTAACGAGACTACTCGACGGTGGAATGTTGTGATTTTGGGGAACGGCCGTAATTTGTCGGCGCGAGTGACAGCGAGCTATCGAGTGACTAGCGAGTCTCCAGAGCAGAACGCTGAAGAGTTTCCAAGAGCGTACCGGGCGACGCCCCTGCTCCGGGAACACGAAACCAACCGTGGACTCGTGTAAAATCCAGCGAGGCACGGTTCTCTTTGCCACCGAGCGCTTTCGACGCCCTGTATCACGCTTGGATACCATTCGACAAGGGGTGCCGCTCTTCGCGGCCAATAATTCAGACTTCAAGGCGCGGGCGTGAAGATCGCCCCGACGGAATATCAAAAGCCCGCGGTCCCGCGTTTCCCGTTCTCCCCTTACCCCTTTAACCCGCCACCACAAAGACGCCGTTCTCCGAGGGAACAGAAAATTTCCTGCGCCAATCGCGGATGTGCGCAACAGCTCGTGTTCTAACTAGAAACGACGCTATTTATCCTAGAAACTAAATTTAACGCCGTTTCTACCGGGGGTGTCGGAAAACACCGAAAATTTTCAATATAAATTTATTCAGACTGCAAAGATGCGTAAAAGGGAAATTATGCAATAAATATATTTCTCTGAATACAGTGATTTCGCTATATATGTCTACAAGGCCTGGACGATAAACGTCGCGGATTATCCCCACTAGAAAGGCCTCAAACTGCACGAGACATGACAATGCAAGACCCGTGTTGTTGACGTATATCGAGAATTCACTTCTGCAAAAACAAAAAATAATAAGTCGAAATAGGTATATTTATACTTTCTGCAACCTTTCTTTTAGAAATATCGAAGGCAATCTGAACATTGACCGTGACATCTTACCATTCTTTTGATCAGAACTACTCCGAACATTCAAGAAACAATAGGGGATGATGTAGACATTGTAGACCATCACTAGACTGCGAAATTGATGCATTCATGGCAAAAATATCTCAGTCAAAAAACATTATAGATATATTAGAAGAATTTATTAGCGTTCTCGAATTACTTTGAACTTACTACAATTTTCTAAATAATACAATTTGATGTAATTTCCATTTTTGACGATCGGCTCAGGAAACTTTTATTTCGTCCAAAAAAAACCCCAAACAGTAACGAACCCAAAGAACAGCATAGACGGAATGATTTGTCCAGGTATTAAAATGAATGTTTACGATAATGTATTCACTGTACCAAATTTGACTAGGATCTGTAAAATGCAAGAAAGTTGTAGGACAACACGATATCGTACATTTAATTTTCTTCAATTTTTATTTCAATAAATTACCTACCTTGATTTCATGGAATTGTTGAGGTTTCTAGTTTGGCAGTCAAAGTGTTAATCAAAAACGAGCATTATAAGTCCCTGAAGAACACGCGAAGCATTATAACAAACAACGGACACTGTTTACCGAACAAACTACCCCTTCACCCATTAGAAAGCAATAAGGGATGACGCGTCCCGTGAAGCCAGCAGATCCAAAGTCGAGAAGAGAGCCGAGAGCCCAGCAACGAAACGAAACAAACGACAGAAGGCCGGGCTCTGAAAGAAGCTCGGACAAAAGGGAGCAGAGCCTAGAACAGCGAACAATTTCCATTCCTCGTCGGGAGGAAAGTAGGCGAGGGTGCTCGACGACGGCAATCCCGACTCGTTCCCTCTATTTCCAGTGTGGCCGCGGCTGCGGAACGTAACGAAACGAAACGAAACGAAACGTGTCTGTTCGTCGTCGCGAGATCGAGCGCGTCGCTCCCAATTTATCGAGGCCGTATTCAACCGGGAAACGAAAATACGAAGCTCTCGCGACAACGCGCGTCGTTCGCTGATTTTCCCGTGGTCTTCTCCATCTCCCTCTCTCTCTCTCTCTCTCTCCCTCTTGCGCGCGCTCTCCTTTTTCCCCGCTTTTTGTATATAAACCTCGTCACGTTATTATTTCTCGCCGCGACCCGCTCATTAAACTCCTCTCCTTGATTTTTTTAGTGCCTCCGCGGGTCTCCGGAGTCTCCTCGTCCACGCCCCGATGCACGGTTCCCTCTCGCCTCTCTCTCTCTCTCTCTGCTCTCCTCTCCTCTTCTCTCCCGCCACCAGCCCCTCGGCTTTCTCTCTCCCTTGACTTCCCTCTCGGGAGCCGCGAGTCCCGACTCACTCGTCTCGTTTGTGCAGTCCTCTTCGAGGGACGCTTCCTCTAAGCCCGGCCTGAGCACCGCAACCCTTTGCCGAGGACTTTTGACGCCCCGCGATACGCTCGAATACCGTTCGACAAGAGGATTCGGGAGGCGACGAAGTTTTTTAACCCCCTAACCCCTCCCTCTCCTGCCCTCTCTCTCTCTCTCTCTCTCTTTCTCTATTTTTCTGTCCTCTCCTTCTCCGACTCGACCCACAGCCACCTTCTTCTTTCTCTCCATCCGTTTGCCCTCGTTCCCGCCGACCGAGGCTCCTCTTCTTCTTCCTCTTCGTCGTCTTTTTTCCCCTCCACCCTTTCCGCTTTGCTCCCAACCTTCCGCGATGACGAGCCACCGCATTCAGGCGAACGTGTTGATGGCCTCAAGGATCCCTGAAGATGCTGCCTCCGTAGCCGACACCGAGCATTGTGACGATCCCAACGGGCCAGTACAGTATAGCTGTGCACTCATGCGGACCGGTCTACCGATTTTTCCGCAGGCCTCTCCGACCGTCGAAATTTGTTTAATACATCGCGAGGAATTTTTCTATAGAAAATCGAAATTTCCATTGATCTGCCGATGGAAGGAAGAGCTTGCAATTGGAGCCCAAATTTTCATTTTGCACCAAAAACCCACAAGCTACCAAAGAGAGTATGAAATTGCAATTCGAGCAGGAGATATTTATTTTGCATAAAAGTCCAGTCAAGAGAAGAAATTGCAATCGATCTGTCAATGGAGGGAAAAGCTTGCACTTGGAGCCCAAATTTTCCATTTGCACCAAAAATCCACAGGCTACCAAAGAGAGTCTGAAATTGCAATTGGAGCAGGAGATGTTTATTTTGCATAAAAGTCCAGTCAAAAGAAGAAATTGCTATCGATCTGTCAATGGAAGGAAAAGCCTACAATTGGAGCCCAAATTTTCATTTTGCACAAAAAATCCACAGGCTACCAAAGAGAGTATGAAATTGCAATTGGAGCAGATGTTTATTTTGCATAAAAGTCCAATCAAGAGAAGAAATTGCAGTCGATCTGTCGATGGAGGGAAAAGCTTGCACTTGGAGCAAAAATTTTCATTTAGCACAAAAAATCCACAGCCTGCCAAAGAGAGTACGAAATTGCAATCGAAACAGACTCTTCGGCACAAAAATCCATAGTTTTAAAACTGAAATGATGAAATTGCGATTCTAACAGAAAATATTAATTTTAATTTCAAACTTTTGCTTCCCACCGAACCCCGCGGTCTACCACCGAGTCCCAAAACACTCCTTGCAAAAAGCGGGAATATTTGACCGAAAAATATCGACCGGGGGACCAACGAGAACGCATTGGGCCCGTGTTTGCGGGTCCGAAGAAGTCAGGATGCGTTTAACGAAGTAAATGAGACGTTGCCGAAGTTCGACACCGTACCACTGTCAACGGGTATAGGTCTCCTCGCTGTCGCACGGTGCCCGGCATCGATCATTCGCGTTATCGACATCTCGATCCCCCGAACCGGTCAGAGGACAGCGTGTCCTCCCGAGGGGCCCCGAGGCAAGGGGCCCCCGTGACATCGCATGTGGAAGATCTAGGAATCTCTCGGTCGCCTCTCGATCACGCCTGATCGAGCCGGAGAATGAACGGTCCCCGAATGCGAACGGAACGGACCCCGTTCTCGTTTTATCGCTCCGAACGGGGCCCACGATTCTCCTCTGCCCCGGCATTGTTTCCAACGTGAGAAGAAAATGTGAGAACCCTTATACCTCGGGGATATCTCTCTCTCTCTGTCGCTCTCTCTCTCTCGCTCTCTACCGCCTCCGCTTTATTAGCTAGGACCCATTAATCGGCTGCGCCGCGGTACCTTGTAATTTTCGAGCCTCGGCCATTTTAATCGGTTTTAATTAATCGGGCAACCAGTGATTTCGACGATCCTCTTCCAGCGGAGTGTCTTTCCCGCCGCCATTCTGTTCTGCGAATCTTCCTCGATCTTTTGTTCGAGCTGCCTCGACCGTGAATTTGCATTGTTGGAGCTTACGTAACGTGTTGGACCAGCAACCCTTACGTTCACTGAAATAAGGAATTACTGTAGCAGAAACACGTAGAAACTAAAAACAAAAATAATCCATACCACACTGGAATTAACGCCGAAAGTATCAAGTCCGGAACAGTTAATTTGTATGTATAGCAAGAGAATTTTTCAATGCAGAATTATTAAAGAATTGTTTCAAATTTCCGAATTTCAATGAAGAACTTTTTCTCCCTTTGTCGACGGAAACATTGAAATCTGGTATATATTAACGTTTTCAAGAGACAGTCTCAACGTTTTACTGTTAGTTCTTCCAAAAAGCAAGGTACACCGTAGAATTAAAATGATTGTAAGTGAACTGACACAGCTCGACTTACAATTTTACGACCGTATATGCAATTGAGGGAAAGTTCAAATTCTTGAGGAACGGAGTGATCGGAATTGATCTGATTTATTGAAATCTTTCTAGGATCTAGGTGCCTTCGGCGAGGCACTGCCACGATTGAGTTGTTGCTTTGTGGAGAAATGAATATTGAGTGGAGCAACAGCGTGCAGCCCTGGTATACAATACTTTTACTCGAAGCGGTTCCGAGACGGTGCTTCGTTGAACGAAGAAGAATTATGGAGTGTTTTATTCGCGTTCATGCAACCTTCATCCCTCCGCTCTTTTCTCCTGGAATCGCCTTGGCTGGGTTGGAATAATCTTGGGAAGAAATCGTGCAAGAACGTGACCAGGCACGGTGAACGTGAACTCCGCGTGGGTGTAGCAGACATTCGCTGGTTCTTTGGTCTTCCATGTTCGAGTCGGATCCCAGGGAGCTATTCGAACTGGTTGGAATGGGAAACGGAATGATTAGATTCTTTCTTCCAGGCTACATTTTGCCACCCCCTTCTGCTTTTCCGATTCCCCTACCGGGAAACAAAAATATTTTGCCGATAGTCCCTCAAAAGAACTTCCCTTTCACCTCCTTCCCTTTTTCCTCCTCTCACTCTGCTGATTTTAAACCGATTCATATTGGAATATCTTCCAGAAAGCAGAAATATATTTTTCAAATTATTATGCTCCGAAATCTACTAAAAGTTACAAATATAATCCCCCCAAATTTTCATCCCTTTAGAGTTCATATTCTTTTGCTACTTCTTGTCTTCCAGAGAATTAATTTTCAATTGATCGGTATTAGAATACAGCCAAGGAAGCAGTAGTTTATTTTTCAAATTATTGAGCTCCGAAATCTGCTAAAAATTATAAATATAATCCCCCAAAATTCTCGTCCTTTTCAACTTAATATTCTTCTGTTGTTTCTCATTCCCCAATCTGCTGATTTTCAACCAGCTGACATTGCAATACCTTGAAGGCGATAAAATTTTTATTTTTTAAATTATTGAGCGCCAGAGTCTGCTAAAAATTGCAATTTCAATCCCCCAAAAGTGTCATACTTTTCAACTCAATATCTAATTTCTTATCTTCCATTGTACTGATTGACTAATACTGAGATACTAATGACCAAAATCGAAATTATCGATCGGTAAAGTTTCTTAAACATTGCTGGATTTCTTACGAAAATTCATTTGAGTTGCATTCAAGAGAATCCCAATTCACAACGACGCGACGGTACACCCGCGATTTTTATCGATTCCGAAATCCAACGAACAATCTCCGTTCAAAATCGCAGACGCTTAGTCAGCGGCCAGCACAATGCAACTGGATGCATTATTGTATGCACCGTTCTACATTGCATACTAGTTTTTTCCGCGCGCTTCCGTTATCCTTCCACGTCCTGCGCTTTCCAACTTCGGAGTAGTTGATATTCCTTCGGTGTCGAAAATTGGGTCATGTGTTCCGTCGTTATGTTTCCTCAGACTCATGCGAAAAGATAGAAAATATGCTTCTATTCGAAGACATTGCAAACTTAATTTTGGAACAGCGAACGTATAACTTTCACTTGTTGCTTCTTATTTTTTGAACGTGTTTATTAAGGACGAGTTCATCGGCATAAATCAACGTACAATTTTATTATTCTTTTCAGTGTGTAATTATAAATCTGAGAAATTCACAGTATGAATGAGACATTAACAGTATGGAAATTTATTAATTCACTATTCTTGTGATTGCGAAGATGGGAAACTTGTAATTTTCTAAAAATAAAATATAACACGTAGATCTGGCATTAACTATTGAACAACTCGCGAGCATTGCAGGCGGCAAATGTTTTTTAGACTTGCGGTCAATGCGACCACGTTCATTGAATAAATTGACCAGTACCGTTGCGCATAATGTTTCGGCATATGAGAACCGCTAAAAATTTTAATGGACGCATGCTCGCGATTTTTGTGATGCAAAGTGGTGAGTTTTTGAGCGAGATCGAGGTCCCAGGGCACGGAGTGTTTCAATTCGTGCGTCCGATACGGTGATGCAATTAAGTTGGCAATTCCGCGAGCAAGTCACCCGTAAAAACCGCTGGAAAGCCTAACGAGGAGTTTCTTTTCCCGCGTTCGACTGTTAAAGATAATTTGCGCGCGGGATCCAGCGTCGCGTGATTCGGACCGGCGCGCGACGTATAATTTTAATTTTAATGCCCGCCCTTCGGGATGCGTATAGCACGCTCGTAGGTGTGCGTAACGGGGTCGTTAAATTGCTGGCAACCTCGCGAAACCACGTCCTTCCCTCTCATCACGTGCATTCACCTTCGTGGCAACCCGCGAGTACCTTCGATGTCGACCATTTTCAATCCTTTCCGACCCCCTTCGGCACAGATTTTCCACCGGCGATTATGCTCGCACGAACCCGCTCCCGGAGCATGCACGCGAGGCCGTTTATATCCTCTTTTTCCATCCTGAAATTAATTTTTAGAAAAATGTTGATCTCTATCGATAGAGAATCGGCAAATTTTATTTAATTCGTAGGTTGGACTTGATTCATCAATTCCAACCTAAATTTTTCATTAGATATGAATGTTATGCAATTATACCGGAAGAAAATTGTACTAGTAATAAAATTCAAGCATTAACACAGGTATATTAAATATACAATTTTTTCTCCCTTAGGAAATCGACGAAGAATTGTTCAAGTATTAATTAGTCAAACGCTGTTCCATTAGAAACAGCAGAAAGACTGTGTACATGTACAAGAATTACTTCCAAACATATGTTTAAAAAAATTAACAATGAAGTTTCGAATGGTTCTAAGCATTGCCAGTGTTATAATGATTGTTTAAAAAATGTCTGCAATCAGAGGGTTAACCATTCACATCCTGCAAATGCAAATAAAGTCTTCCGTATTAGACAAAATTTAAATATGACAAAAATGAATTTTTACTCTTGCGCACTATAGCAGTAGCTATCTATGTTCTGAGAAATAAACTGACCCAGAATGAATTTGGAAAAAAATCAAGCACTTAAATTGCACTTATATGCGACAATGTGTTCCACGGCGAAATTGTTGTTAAAAGGGGGTTGGTTACGACGTGGGAATGGGGTGACGGGTTTTGCGAAAGAAAAAGTCGACAGAGGCAGCGAGTATATTGTCAAAATATATTCAATGAAAAAATCATCTTGTAAAATTAGACAATCGTTCCATTCGTTACAAGAATAGTAATAATAGGAGTGATAATAATAATAATCGTCGTCATCATTATTACCTTGCCTAACAGAACCGCTACCGAATGCAATTATAATCCCTACAACCTATAGCGGTGCCTTAAGAAACTCGAGGAACGTCCTTTATTTACAACAATTACGTCAAATACGCCAAGGATTCGCGATCGGGCGCGGCTCGATCCGCCATTTCTCCAGCGTATAGTTCTCGCCTCCGCTCTGCGTTTCGCATTCACGTTCTTCTTTCTTGAGCAATAATTATAATTACACATCGTTCGCGCGCCCGAAATTTATTTATAAATAATATATTTATATATATATATATATTTATATTTATATTTATCGACGTTAAAACCCAACGTTTCGGCACGCTCTCCGAGCGTTATCTATTTAACAATTTCAATGACTCTGGCGTCGACGCAATTTTCAACCTAAACCGAACGAATAGCGTTCGCGAGGCGAAAATAAAATCGATCCTAGCTGTTGTCGCCTAATTCACCTAACAATTAATCGTAATATATATATATTATCATGTACGTACATATACATATACATATACATATACATATACATATATATATTGATTTATTTATTTGATTTGCAATACTAGTGACGGTATTACATCCCCCCTCCCCCCGCGCTCCTACTGTCATACTCCCGGAAACGTTGGATTTTCACACAGCACTGGTAAAGTTTGTAACCCAAACTAGGCTTACCTCAGAACGCTTATAACCAATAAATAGACATCGACAACTAATTACAAACGCTCCCGATCGACGGGGAACGGCCCCGGCCGATCTATGGATCCGCACTTCGTGCGCCTCCCGAGTGCACTTCCGCCGAGTTCTGCTTTCCGAGCACGAACGAATTCGAAAGCCGCTTCACCGTGTCGGATACAATAAATACAACGATTTCTAATGCTTTCGACTAAACCGATCCTCCGCTATAGTACATCCGCCATTTTGTCCGCTTGCGAATCTGCCCCTGCGGCTCGATCTGTGGGGGACCGTAATCGATTTTCTCGATACATGCGAAGACTACGCGAGCAGAAGATTACCTCAAAGTTCCTTCGGCCTGTTAGAGTCTCCGTCGCTCTATCGTCGACAATGGCGTCGATTGAGTACCCAGCGAGTAGCGATAGCAGCGAATAGCAACGGGTATCTTGATCAAAGGAACGAGAATATCAAAGAAAACCTGTCCCCGTCTTCGCGAAACTCTTCGACGTCTCCAAAGCCTCCCCACCCTCCCCCCGGATCGTCGGGAAGCAAATTCGCGACAAATAAATTATTCACAGACACGGAAGTAACGCGCGTTTCGCGGATCGGGGAACAGGGGATCCCCCGGGTACGACGTTCCTGGATCCTCGACGGTTTCTGGAAACGGGATACCGATCACTGTCGCGAGTCCGATTCCTTTTACGAGTCCCTCGTGGCGAATCGTTCGATCGACCTGGCCCGGAAAAGGGATTTCGGGGATCACGCGCAGTCCAACGACGCCAGGGACGCGGGACTGTGAGGTCCTCCGAGCATGAACGGCGGGCTCATCGGTGGACCGCCGCTTCCTGTGCTGTTCCCGTAGAGCTCAAGGTCGCCCAGGGAACCGCCGTCGACGCCGCTGTCGCACTTGTCCGATTTCCCCTCCTGCTTCAGCACCATGCGCCGCCATTTTGCGCGAGCGTTCTGGAACCAGACCTGCGAACACACCATTTTCAGCATGATCAAACCGTTCGACACCCATGAGATTTGCTCGACGTTGTTCAAACGTAATTTAGGTCTACTGGGCTTTATGTCTAGTGGGCTTTTTGGATAGACCTCAAAAATGTAGATCTCGATTTTCTATTTTTCCATGCCGACGAGATCGTTCGAGGCCTATGAAATTATACGATGCTCGTGAAACATTATTTAACTTTTTAACGGGCGGTATAAATGAATTTTCAAAAATGTAGATATTGATCTCCTATCTGACCTATTTGACCTATTTGTCATGGTATCAAAATTCACACCAAAGTTACTCTTGCGTTTCGAAAATTCGTAACAGCTTGACTTCGTGCAAAAATTCGTCATTCTGTTACAATAAATGTAGAATACATGTTACAGACACTACGAATGAATAAAGATCCGGAGTCTAATGACAATGGCGTTAGTCCCACTTCATTTCCAACTTGCCGTGATCATTTCGAAACGAGAGGACACCTTGAAGAATAGAAAGAAAACTCGGAATAAAAATTCCAGAACGGTCTGGGAGCGCAAGTTCCAAAACCGGGAGCAGAACGTCGCGTGAGAGTCTAATCGAGACAGCCCTCCGTCGTCCTTCAAGGTTCCTAGCATCCGCCCCGAACCCTTCGTCGAGGACAAACGCGTCTCGAAACATTGCACAAAGGGCCACCCCCGCGGGACTCTATAAAATCCCCTAAATCCTGGTTCGTCCGAGATCGGTGGACTGTTGGGTAACTGGATGGCGCCGGCATGAGCCAAAGAAGATCTAGAGAAAGAGAAAAGGCCGGGGTGGCTGGAGGGGAGGGGGTGGGTGGCGGAGGGCGATAGAAAGAGAGAAAGCAAAAGAGGGAATCAGAGAAAGCGAGTGGGAGAGAGAGAGAGAAGCAGCCTATTGTATTCGGTGCGGCGTAGGGTTCTTGGTCGCCATCTTGCTTGATATTGATCGCGAAACGCACGAATACTCGCTCATTCGCCGCGGCTGCGTTCGTCGCCGCTCTCCTCTCGTTTCTCCGTGTGCACAGAGTGGCGACACACAGCTACACAAGCACACCTGTGTGCACAGCAGAGACACACGGTTACACGAGCATACCTGTAGAGACACGTACCCGCTACCCGCACACAGGTAGAAAACCAGGAGAGGAACACACTCGTGCGCGCCTCGACCACGAAGGGGAGGCCTGCACGGTGTTCAAGTATTTCTCTCTTTCTCTCTTCAGGTTTTCAGTCCGCGGGGGAGGAGACTATCTTGAAAATGGCGACGCGGCCCCGTCTTTTATCTATCCGGGACACACACAGGGGGTAGAGGGAGAGCACGAGGGACGGATTGTGTGCGCGTCGTCGCATTATATATTGTCGCATTGTATGGACGATGTAGCTATCCTCCTAGCCGGGGACCGGCCCGCTGACAACGCTCGGCCGGAGAGCGCAGCGCGTGCGGCTGCATTTAAATTATACTCCCCTGGGCTAACCCCCTCGATGAAGATATATAACAGCCGCGAGAAGAGCTTTTTCGTGCGACCAACCGACGGCCTACCTGTGCCCTTTGTCTAAGGTACCCCGGTCCTGCATCGAGCGTCAGGTGTAATGACGCGCGCCCCGCCCTCTGGGATTTGTGTCTTCGCTTTTTTTTTTCTTTCCACGGGACCCCGCGCCTTTGTCGGCGGGCTCGACTTGTCGACGGGAAATTGTTTGGACGGCCTCGGAAAAGGTGGGGCAAGATGCGAGATAGAATTTTCTTCGGTGTTGATCTTCTTGGGAAAGGATTACTGCTGGACTTTAGGGGAATTTAAACGGTTTGTGACGCAGGGTGGGGAAATAGGTGGGCTTGGTCGACAGGTGTCTTATTATTATACCAGAAATATGTTTCAGGTTTGTATGGAAATTGTCCGATTTAAACGAATGATCAGTTAGAAAACAAATGGCGCCTTCGGTCGTACCGAATTTATTTGAATCGATATATTTAGAGATTAAGAAGAATGCTATCGTAGAACTTGCTCCTAGGCACAATCTGAATAGTAGTGTGTGCTGAGCATAGTACTGCAAAGATTTAGATATGTTCAAACATAGTTACAAAATTTTAGTCGGATATAAAAGCTGTCGAACTCCTTTAATTGCTATTTTAATGGGACGTAGAAATACAAGTTTTCGAGAAAAATTCGTTTAAAAGAGGATGGCCGACTTTACTGATATATCCAGTTCGGATAAAATTCACTCGATTTCGACAGAAACTTCATGTCAATTTTGCAGTACGTTCTCTTAGGAAGTTATTAATGCTTGACGGCTTAAATCGAAGGCGAAAGATCGCACTTTATGGTAAGGGTACTCGGTTTTAACCCCTTGCACTACTTTCACGAGTCTGACTCGTGATGAAGATTCTGAACAGAGCCTAATAAATATGTATGTTATTAGTTTCCTTTGAACCGAAATACAATTCTATTTTGGCATTCTTAATGTACAACTATTGAAGAACATGTAGGCATACAATAGACATAAATTTTCTGCTTTCCTTAGGAAATTACGAATTACAAAAAAGTTCTGATCATTGAAAACAGAAAATACATCGTAGTGCAAGGGGTTAAGAAGAATCATCAAATTATGACGAAAAATCAATGAAATCCGACTGTGTCGGCAGGATTAAAACTGGGTCGACTCTGGCGATTTCAGAATGTGTTCCCGCAGGCATTTTTACAAGTTCGAGAGCTCCAGTTAACAAATGCGATCAGACAGAAGAACGTCGTCAATCTCAGTGCAAAAAACTTTCAACTAACGGCATAAAGCTTGCCAAAGAAAATCCACCAGTTTCCTAAAAATGCCGGTGACCGTCCCAGCATCCTAGAGGCGACACCGAAGAACAATCCTATCGCCGAAAGATTTCCGTGCGGGCCCGTAGCACGTAGGGGCCCTAATTCTTCCGAGAAGAGGTTGGCCGGGGCCCGGTCACGAAACGGCAGAGATTAATTCGCCATAAAAACGCGCTACCGTGCCCGGTAGCCAGGGCGGAAGTGGTGGCCCCGTGGTAATGGCGGGCGGGCCCTAAAGCCCAGAAGCCGGGACGAGATTAGGCGAGCCGGAGCGGAGAAGGGTTTCCGTAATTTGGGGGTCCTGGATTGCGTGGATCCGCGGATTTCGGCTCGGCGCGGACCAGCGGATAGATTCTCGCCTATGTAATTTAACGGTAGTGGGTTAACGAGGGCAGCAGGCGACGCGGCGCGCTCGTTACGACAAAAGTTCGCCGTGCCCGGCGAGAAGCGGGGGATTTTGAGTAGCGGCGGATTGACGGAGGGCCATAATTACGGCGAAAGGCCACAGAGACCGAGGCTCGTCGACGGAAATATCACGCCGGCCCATGCGGTTCTTTTACCTCAACGCGCCGGCAGCACGCACTAATTGGGAGAAGCGTGCGCGCGGCCGTGCACGTTTCCGAGCGGAGAATCGCACCAGCGAGCGAGGCGTTTCGACCGCACCGTGAATATTTTTATAGGAGCCCCCCCGGGAGGGGGAGGGGGAGGAGGAGAACGTGAGCGCGGGGGCCCCGAGCAAACAAGAGGGAAAAGACCACAGAAAAACGATCGAACCACCGGCTATCCATCTTCCAGCCGCGACTTTTCTCTGCACCTTTTTTACCCGGCCCTGGAAAGCGGTCTACCCCCCTTGAAACCGTTCTTTCTTTCTTTCTTTCTTTCTTTCTTTCCTTCCTTCCTTCTTTGCCCGAGCGATAGCTATCCGACACAACAAGAAAGAGAAACAGAACGGGAGAGAGATGGAAGGAGACAGAGGCATCCTCGAGACTTTCTACCAATACGTCTCGTTTTATTTTCGTACTCCGCGCAGACCGAGTTTCGTGAGCGGCGGTGTTCCCTGCAGAGGGAAATCTTGGTAAAGGGAATTGAGAAATTGACGGGCTGCTTCTTGCGTGGCTTTAACGAGGATTTTTGCTCGGATCCTGCCCCCCAACATCCCCTCTGCCCTCCTCAGATCTCGAGTCCCTTTGCTTCCTCCGCGGCTAGGGTAATTGATGCGATCCGGAGATCTCGCGATAAAAATAATCGCGGAATGTGGAACAGTTTTTCGGGATTCTCGTTTCTTTCCGCTTTGAACGCTCGGTGTGACCGGAGAAAAATTGGATTTCCTTTCCGTGGATCTGGTGATCATGTTCTCAAAGTTTTAACGCGAAATTGAAAGTACGAAGGAAGCTACGATCGATTTTTCAGCTCCGCGACTCAAGTATTTTTCGTTTCCTCGAAATTTGAACGCGTGCCCTCTCGTGTAGAACTCGAAAAATAATCGGTCCATCGACATGAATTTTTACTGGGATGTGAAATCCGAATCTTGGAAATAGGTTCGCAAAGTTTGAATGCGAAATTCGAAGTGTCGACAGAGATACGATCGATTTTTCGGATGCGCGTCGCCCGCTTCGTTTATGTGACATTGCTTCGAACGCGTTCTTCTCTCGTGTATACCTCCAAAAATAATCGGTCCATCGACATGATTTTTTACTGGGATGTGAAATCTGAATCTTGAGAATACGTTTGCAAAGTTTGAATGCGAAATTCGAAGTGTCGACAGAGATACGATCGATTTTTCGGCTGCGCGTCGCCCGCTTCGCTTATGTGACATCGCGTCGAACGCGTTCTTCTCTGGTGTATACCTCCAAAAATAATCGGTCCATCGACATGATTTTTTGCTGGGATGTGAAATCCGAATCTTGGAAATACGTTTACAAAGTTTGAATGCGAAATTCGAAGTGTCGACAGAGATACGATCGATTTTTCGGCTGCGCGTCGCCCACTACGCTTATTTGACATTGCTTCGAACGCGTTCTTCTCGAATCCAGTATAACTCTGCTACGGTATAAGTAAATAAGTCTAGTATAGTACGCGTATAGCGAAGCAGAGTGTCTTTCCGTGTTCGTTTTGGCAAACACGGCCAGCACGAGGAAACGAGCCCGAAGCGATCCCGTTCGAGAGTAAAAGTTGTACAATCTCGAGAAGTCGGCGAAGTTTCTTTGGAAAACAAGTTCGCAAACGGGCGGCTGCCATATTTATCTGGCGAGCCATTTATCTCGCCGGAGGATCGGGACAGCGAATAGACGGACCGTCGCATGAAATCTCCCGGCGACAGGGCAAAGATAAGAATTTTCCCCGGGGTTTTCGCGTACTAACAATCTCACTGCTATCTTTAACCTCCCACCGGGCCCAGAAATAAACGTATAGTATAACCGGCTCGCATAAATTCCGAAGACACCACCGGAATCGAACAACACGAAGCAGCCCCCAACGATACAATCTGTCCGAAACGACGCCGCTCCAAAACGATCCCTCTCTCCTTCCACTCTCTCACTCTCTCTCTCTCTCTCTCTCCCTCTTTCTCCCTCTCTCTTTCCCTCTCTCGGATACTTTTAGCGTCTATGAAGGGCGTCGTCATGCGTCATTGACGCCGCGCACTAATTGGAGGAGGCCGGCCGCCGCGAATTTATATTTTTCCCGCGAACCGACCCTGTAAATTTCGCTTTAATTACGCGGCTAGACGGTTACGCTGACGCACGGCGAGCGCCGATGCCCGTTTTCACGACGAAACTGCAGAAATGCTATCTTTGTCGGAAGGATGCCACACGAACGGAATCTTCGCTCACAGAAAATGTCCTATGATCCTACAAAGCAAATTTCTTGGTTCAATCGGCGACAACAGAAATGAAAAAATATTTTTAAACGGGACGACCAGGGAAGCGTCCTCTACAAGATGCGAAACGAAAGAAATTGATAGTATAAACTGAAAATTGTTGAGAAAAAATCACATCTAGGGTAAGATCTTGATGTAGGGACCAAATTACTGTGGAGGATGCCAATTACTGTGTGTATATAAATTATTCTTAATTTTAAAGCGTGAGGAATATTAAAAAAGAGATATGAAATTTTGTTTCAGTAAAATCAGTTAATATATGTGTTGTATATCTCTATTTTAATATTCACAATGCTTTAAAAATAAGTATAATTAATATAGGCGAGTATTAAAAAAGAGATATTAAATTTGTTTCATTGAAATCAGTTAATATATATGTTATATATCGCTTCCTAAATATTCATAATGCTTCGAAAATAAGTATAATTAATATAGGCACATTAATTGGTATCCCCACAGTAATTGGGTCCTTTATCCTCGCCATACGTTTATATCCTCCACATTTCTATTCACGCCGATTTTATGTTTCTCGTACGTGAAACGAAAACATTACATTTTATGGATCAAAAATTAAGAACAAAAAAGTCTCGTTCTTCTGAGTCCTGCATCTTACTCGCGAGAAACATACATTCGCCCACTCGTAAAATAATATTAAAAATCGTTGTACAAGCCACGAAGATTTAATCTGACTATTAACACTGCTACAATCGACGTGTTCCCAACAGCAACGATTTCCAAAAATTGCATTAAAATGTGCACCGGAATCGAAGACCGCGGATAACAAGAAAAACGCAAATAAAATTTCAGCTATCCGTTCTCTCCCGAGGGAATTTCAATTGGTCTTTGCCGTACCGTTTCCAGTAAGAACGGTCTTCGTCATTAGCGGTTTATGGTCGAACAATTTGGTAACGAAAGCTGCTCCTCCGGTTTGAATACCGTAACGAGATGCCGTATTTGTTCGTTTGACAATTATAACAAGCGACCATAAAAGAACGAGCGGTTGAAGAAGATGAAGAGGTGAAGGTAAAACGCTACCAAACAAAGATTCCCCCGAAGAGACCAAGAGGAGGAAGGAGTACGAAGAGAGAGAGAGAGAGAGAAAGAGAGAGGGAGGGAGAGAGAGAGAGAGAAGGGTCGGAGGATTTACGGAGAGTCTGTAGGAAAGCTCTCGGCTAGCATGTCCGGCGAAAACAAATTGGACCGCGAGTAAAACGATAGCAGGATCGGTTGTTTCGCCGGCATGAGAAGAACAGCAACACAGAAGTCCCGATCAAAAAGGAGATTGTCAATTTACTGGGACTCTCTCTCTCTCTCTCTTTCTTTCTTTCTTTCTTTCTCTTTCTCTTCGGGGAGCGAAAGAGAGAGAGAGAGAGTCTCCGGAACACTAACGATAAGAGAATCCGCGGCCTGTTGAGGCTTACCTGCAGCACCCTTTTTGGCAAGCCAGTTTTCTGGGAAAGTTGCTTGAGATCCTTCGCGTCCGGATTGTGATTGATCGCGAAGTAACTCTTCATCGTCCTTAACTGGTGATGCTTGAAACTCGTTCTCATTCGTTTTGTTCTGCTGTTCGAGCCAGGTATGCCGGGAGTCGCCGGCCCCCCTCTACCGAAGGGCATATCTATGTAGTCCGCGTTTAAATCTGCAACATAAATCCCAACATCCGGATTATGCGTCTTAATTAAACCAACGCGGCGCGTCGCCCGTGCATTTGTTTTTTTTTTTTTTTTTTTGAGAGAGCCGCCCCGGTATCGGCCCGACTGTGTACATAGAAATATATATGCGTGTCTGTGTGTGTGTGTGTAATCGGGCCGGGGAATCTTTTCCGGCGCGGCCCGATCCGACAACAAGGGTTGGACCAGTTAGATTTATGCGGCGACCGGGGCTGCTCGTGTTTCCGGTAAACCGGTGACGTCAATATTCGGGAAATCCATTGTTCCGATCCCACTTAAAATCGACGATATTCCACGGGCCCGAGAACCGCGGGCATGTTTTATTCGTTCGCGAGCAAATTAAGGGTGCTACCTGCCAGTTTTCTTACAGTATGTTCCACATTTAATTTATTTGTTACCGTAAGGACAATTCAGCCGACAAGTCTTTATACACTGGACTTATGTTGTGTTTAATAACTTATGTTATTTTAGCAATTTCAGTTATCTTAGTTTGACGCATAATGCGACAAAAATTAAGTTCTACGAATAATCTGCGTTAGGTGCCACTGATTGAACCCTGCCAGTTTTATTCCAGTACCTTCCTTTATATTCACATTCATTTTACTTGGTAAAATGGTCGAGGAAGTGTTCTGGGGGTGTCTAACAGCGTTTGGTGTTGGATCACTGCACCGAATTAACGGCATCATGAATCGATACATGTACAGGGATATTTTACAAGATCATCTTATAGATGCTGTTGAAAATATGCCTTTTCGAGAAAAGAATGTAATTTTCATGCATTACAGAGACCCTAAGCACACTGCTAAAAGTGGCAAAAAATGGCTCAGTACCAAACAATTTTCTGTTCTGGATTGGCCTGCACAGAGCCCCGACCTCAACCCCATAGAGAATCTACGGGGTTTGCTGAAAAGACGGCTTCGGGATTCATATCACTCCGAACCAACTTCAATCACAGATTTGTATGATAGAATTCAAGAACAGTGGGAACAAATATCTCCAGATTATTGTAAAAAATTAGTAGAAAGTATGCCGAAGCGAATTAGCGCAGTTTTACAAGCAAAAGGGTTGTGGACGAAATATTAATAGTAAATAGTATATTTAATATTGTCAAGTATTGAACGTGGTGCAAAACCGAGTCAGTCTATTTCTTTTTGTCATTGCCAAACGAGGAGACATTAATTATTGAGAAAAATGTCTTCAGTTACTTCTACCTATAATAAAAATAATTCTTCTATATTCCTGGCAATAAATAACAATTTACACAAAAGTTGTGGTTATTGGTTCAGTTATGCTCCTTACTGTATCTTCTATCCGGTACATGTCCCTGGCAAGACCCCTGTTTTGGACATATATATCAAGTAAACACTGTGCTAGATGTATATATGTATATATATACATGTAGCTTTCAGTCGACAGGTCTACAGGGTGTCCCAAAAATGTTGCACTTCCTCGGAAGGGAAGAGTTCAACCCTCGTACACTCTATCTCATAAGATTACAAACTCTTCAGCCTCGAGTTGGAACCACACAAGATTCGCAAGATGTCCTATGCACGCAAGGACCCTAAGACGTCCTCTTTCTGGTGAAAGAAAAATGCGGTTTGGAGCGATTAAATAATTCGCCAGAAATTTCGGGATCTGGCCTCGATCCCGGACATGTCGATCGCAGCCGAGGATATCGGCACGTTGATCACCGGGCGACGGACCGTCGGAAGCGGCGTTCAGAGCCGGCGAGGCCGCGACTCTAGCCGGTGTTTGATGTGTATCACAGCTCATTAGCTCCCCGAGTGCAAACAAGAAGGGTGATAGCGTATGCGAAAGACCGGTGGATACACACGGCCAATTACAACTCTATGCAGCAAATAGTTCGCAGGCACGATACCTCATTCCGGTATAGCTATCTTGTCGCCCGAGACCCCGGCTGTCCCGGACGCTAAAAGCGGCGCTTGACAGCCGTTCGCGACCGATCAAGGAGGTACCCGATGAATCGGGCCAACGATCGATAAGATCGCGATCGGCGCACGGTATCGCTCCCCGATCTACCGGGAAGACTGGAAACTAGTCTAATCCCGGTGCCGACGGTTTCCCATCGATCCTTTCGAATCCTTTCCTCCCGGTTTGAAATCGACGGTATCGCCGGCTTCGATCTGCCCGCGCGAACACGAATAAATGAATATTTTCGGCCGGTCAGGTATCTAATAACACCAGTTTTACACCGCTATCATTCTCCCTCGAAATTGAAACGTCTTCCACCGGAGGGCTTTACACGTTTCCCAACCCCTAATCTCGAATTTCCAATAAAACCGGCGCGACGTCTCATTCAGGAACGGGTCCGGGGCCCCGGGTCGGCGAAATCGACGAGCAAAAAGTCGGGAAGATGATAAAACGTTGATGTCCCTACACACAGACGAGAGAGAGAGAAAGAGACCAGATGACCTTGCACCGTCCCCTTCTCTCCCCTCCCCCGCCCCCACCCCCTTGCCAAATTATTTTATTTCCGACGATAAATTTTCGCGCCTCATCGGCCAGGGACCAAATAGAGAACGCGACTGCCAGTGATCGGCGGGGACCAGGGTCCCGGGGCCTATCATCTCTCCCGTGTCCCTCTTTCTTTCTTTATTTCTTTTCGCGACGAAAATCAAGGAAAAAGAAGTCTCGAAAGAGAGACCTGGGACGTCGAAGGCCGGGTGGCTCTTGTCTCGACGTCCTCGAGAGAAGTCTTCCAGAGAGAGAGAGAGAGGGAGAGAGAGAGAGAGTAGAGGAGAACAGTCGGGTTCCCACGGTCGGTCAACAATCGAGATGAAGTCCTCGTGGGTGGATCAGAGGAGAGAGAGAAGCGGCGCGCGACACGTACACGCTTCGCTTGGGATTGGATTCGTGAATTTATGTCGCGGCGACAAATTTTATCAGGGTTCGGTGGCAAACACCGCACGCCCACGCGCGGCCGTAAATCAGCGCCGGGGAGGATCCGTGTGTGTCCGGGGCTACGTGCGAGATCTGCCCGCGCGCGCTCTCTCCGAGCACGGGCCCCGAAAAATCGCGACGGTAACACGCTCGCGACGGGGCCCGAACGAAAATTCCAACGGGCCCGCGCCGACGCCGATCGCATCGCCGATCACGGGAACGCGAAAATTCCCGGGGACTCCGTTACTGTGACTGTGTGGGTGAAACGGCGCTCTTCGACTTTCCATTTTGAGAAATTTTCGGCTCTGGGCCTGACCTGGCCCGGACACGAATTTCTGAGTTGAAGATCCTCCGGCAGATTTTACTCGGTCGCGTTCTACACTTTCATTGGACCCGTTTCGGTCATATATTTTGGACGAATTTATCGTGTTTGATTTATCGTGTTTATTTTTCGTGTTTTGTGGTACAATCGTGAATAAATAAAATATTTTATAGCGCAAGGAAGTCTGCAGTTCGCTAATGAATGAAGAGAACCATCGAGCACGCTCGAATTCATGTATTCAATAGTTTAGTATACTCTTTCGCCGATCAAATGCAAATGAACAGTGGATTATTGAACGTTTCTAACAGGAGAATGATCTAAGAGACCGAACCGCGAATCAAGTATGAAAATATGTATAAGTTTTGGAACGCGCGCGCGCGCGCTCGCGGCTTGTTAGGAATATATATCATGTAATTAGTGGACTGTGCAATTAGAAAGCATTGACTTGCAATCTCACCAATTTCTTATACAATTTCCTCGAGCGTAAAGTGGGCTACTCTTTTGAGTAATATCGAGAATGTGTTAACGCGGCCTGTGTTTCTTTCCAGACGGCCGTAGAACGTAGCCGCGGTGGTATCTTATATAATTAGCACGGAAACATTGTTACTGTCAAAGTACAGTTAAGGATTGCTGGCACCGACGCTTCGCATTGGCATTTAATTGATGATTTTATGGGACGTTGAACGTTCAAATCTTATTCGTTTCAATTAGCATTTAGATAAGCCTGCGCATATACACTCGGATTAATTCATACCTACCTACAGTTCCTTTTGAAACTGCGCCTCGGTGATAATAGTCATTTTCACCGCTTTCTAGCATACAATCTAACATTCGTTTCTATCCTTTACGGTCCTAAATCGAGTCTGATCTGATACCGCGTCGTCTGTGCATGCTTTTCATGGACACCGATGATTTCAAGAATATTTACCATATTATTACAACATATAGATTTTCAGTTGGGTTCACTTATATCTTCCACACACGTTTTGTAACGTGGCAAAAATAAGGTTTCTGTTTAGGTCCAAATACAGGATATTGGTATCCTTATACGCCCCCGAGAAAATTAAAATCGGGGAATGAGAATTCCGAAAACGTGTGGCGTTGATGATAGCTCACCTATGTTGGCAGTCATAGCCTCGAGGTCCTTAGGCTTCCTCTTCCTGGGCCTGCCCTTCTGTCTGGGCGGTGGTACCACAGCGGCGCCATTGAAGTAGGGTACTTTCGGCGGCGAGCCTGCATCGGGAACCGATGGCGTCGAGGGTTGAAGCGGCACGGGGCTCACGTGGCTATGGGGATGTTGCGGGTGCATCGAGTGATGAGGATGCGGCGGATGGGAGGGATGATGGTGGTGATGATGAAGGAATTCCGGCGAGGGGAACGGCTGGCCGGGGTAATGGGGACCCGGCGGGTACACCGGAACCGGAGGACTCTGCGACGGGTGCATCTCTGCGCCCATCTCGTAGTGCAGTCGGCAGAGCACCGCGCCCTCCCTCATCCCGAAATGATCGCCCTTGGTCAGAGGAACCGCGCAGGCGGCGCAGGAGAAACAGCGCACGTGGAACACGAGCTCCCTGGCTCGCATAACCAACTCGGAGGCTAGAATCGCCGCTTGGCACCGGGCGCACCGCTTCATGCTGCCGAACATTCTGCAAAACACAAAAACGAACATGTCAGTATCGAGTCCCGACCGGTTGCCATGCCGATCCGTTCTCGTTCAACTCACGGAAGCGGACCTCCTGTGTAAAAATTTTTTCCGGGAATTTTTTTGAAGGACAATTAATCAGAGAAGAATCGTGACATTAGCATAGCTTTCAACTCTGTTCCCCGTTTATTTCAAAAACGAGATATTAACCCTTTGCACTATTTTCACGGGACTGACTCGTGATGAAGATTCTGAACAGAGTCTAGTGAATATGTGTGTTATTAGTTTCCTTCGAAGCGAAGTACAATTCTATTTCGGCATTCTTAATGTACAACTATTGAAGAACATATAGGCATGCGATAGACATAAATTTTCTCCTTTCCTTAGGAAATTACGAATTACAAACAAGTTCTGATCACTGAAAACGTAAAATACGTCGTAGTGCAAGGGGTTAAATAACCGCAGAGTTATTCGCTGTTCTTGCTACGGTTATCGGTAGATTCCTGAGAGAAATTCAAACATGCCATAAAATCGAGTATCCTCCGAAAATTTAGCGTAGCGTTTTTGAAAAAATTCGGTCGTTTGTAGAAACGACAGCGGTTCGAGTCGGAGAACTCGCTCCCGAGACCTGTTTTCGAACCGAAAATACAGCTGCATCTCGAACCAGTGGAAAGGCGCAAAAAGGGGGCCGCGCTTCGCACAATGATAACCATGATCGACCAGGTCGCGGACCATCGGCCTCGAGATCATAATTAAAACGGGAATCGGGCGAAGCGATCTGGCAAAAACCAGCCGTGTCCCGGCGAGCATGCTAGCCGGCTTGATATATCGCCTCGTAACGCGAACGCGGAGGCATATTATTTTCGTAAACGCTGTTATTATTTAATGTTAGAGCCGATTCACGGCTGCGAGCAGTATGTATATTTGAATAACCAGTTCTCTAGAAGCGGCGACCGCATCTCTGTACCGTCGCGCGAGGATTTCCGGCACGCACGGTGGAGTATACCCTAAACCGAGAAACTCGAATCCTCGAATTTCCATAAAACCGTTTCAGGACGTTCCACCGCGGCGGGAGCGCATTTTTCGTGCGCGGCTGGCCAATTAACGAGAAAAGAAGTCGAGCAAGCATCCTGGGAGACAGGAGTAGCATCCTGGAGGATGGGGGGGGGGGGCGGCGGTGGAGAGAGCGGCATAACAAAAATAACCAAGAAATTATCGTAACTGCGAGATGCAGGCGGCGACCATTTTTCCATTCACTTTAAACGATACAAACACATCGGAGAATGTTTCCCATCGTCCGGATATCTGCCGTGTCTCCGAGATAGGGTTCCGTTAAGTCCGGGGAGAGAGAAACAGAGAGAGAAAGAGAGAGAGAGAAGAGAAGAGAGGAAGATGGAAAAAGAAAGCCGCGCAGATAAAGAACGACGAAGAGATCTCCGCGGGTCCGAGGTCTCGGAGGAAGAAGGAGAAAGAGAGGCGGGAAGAGAGAGAGAAAGAGAGAGAGAAAGAGGAGAGACACGTAGAAGTGATATCGCGAAGGTAAGAAGGGACACGTATGGTAAACCGCGGTGGAGCAAAAGGCCGGAAAGGGAAGGAATATACCGATGCAACGGGCACCGTGACATCGCTACTGCATTAGCGGCACCCTGCAGTCTCCATTACCGAAGCCGGTCGACTATCTACCCGACATCCACCACGGCTACCTACCTAACCACCTATCTCACTCGCCACCACCCAAATATATTGCGTCCCCTCGCAGCCGTACTAAAGAACCTAGATAGAGACGTGGCCGATCTTATAACCCTGATGCCGCGCGTCGGATCCAGTCTCCAACCGCCTCTGCCACGTATTTGTATTTATACGACGATATCCACCAACACGCACCAGTTTTTCGAAAGGACGGCTTCTGTTCAACCACCTTTCGCCCAGATTCCACCGTCTACGCTCCTCCTTCGTGAAACGCCAACTACGCGTTCGCGCGAATTTTACGCGTTTCGTACAAGCCTCGACCGTCTCGCTCGCAGATACCATCAGCGTTGTTAACCCTTCGGGGACCACCGGTGATTTGTTGTATCGCGTTACGGATTTGAATATCGTATAATCTGTTCGTGACCTTTTGCAGATTTTTCAAAAAATGTCCAAGTTCAGTAGATCGTCCAATTCAAACTTCAATTTCTAGAATCAGAATTGGGCACTCGGAAATAACCCATTCAGTTTTGTTAAATAAGAAAGAAAACACTATCTGCGATACATGTAAAGTAGCAGTTAACATAAATCATCTGATAATAGAATGCAAGTAGTATGAGAATCAAAGGAAAAATGCTAAACTGACTACATCGTTGCCCATTCTGTTCAGTTCTGAGGAGTATATCGACGGTCTTGCCAAGTAT
>CM052134.1:12618521-12671009 GCA_028454255.1 Halictus ligatus
CCAAGTTCAGTAGATCGTCCGATTCAAACTTCAATTTCTAGAATCAGAAATGGGCACTCAGAAATAACCCATTCAGTTTTGTTAAATAAGAAAGAAAACACGATCTGCGATACATGTAAAGTACCAGTTAACATAAATCATCTGATAATAGAATGCAAGAAGTATGAGAATGAAAGGAAAAATGCTAAGCTGCCTAGATCGTTGACCATTCTGTTCAGTTCTGAGGAGTACATCGACGGTCTTGCCAAGTATATCAAGGATACAAATATGTATAATATACTGTAAGAAAATGTACCGTGTTGCTAATGGCCTTTGATGTTGAAGCAACATTAAACAAATAATAAATAATAAATAAAAATAATTTCGAAATACTCCTCAGAGTCGGCGCGCTGTACCAATGTCGCGTCCAAGTGGTTCGGAACAAGTCGGCCATTTTGACAGGCTCAGTGATTCGAGTGGTAGGATCAGATAAAATATTCAAATGAAGTTCACGCTGAACCTACCACGGTCGAAATGTCCGGTTTTCTATTTCACAATTATTGAACTTGTAAAATTGTTTCCATAGGAAACAATTTACTGAATTGATTTCGCAAAGTTTCAGTAAATCCTCCCTCCTATAAAACGTTTCACGTTTGCAGTGATTTTCCTGTATATGTCGCCGAAGCGTGGATGATAAACGTCGCAGGATTATCCCCACTGCCACGGCGTATATCCCGCGTGGGGCTTTGAAGCTGGAGAAGCCTCGAGAGCGTAAACATAACTCGGGTATGTTTCCTGGACGATACATGACGTTGGTGAGACCCGTGTTGCTGACACAAATCGAGAATTCACTGTATATGTTTTGTGCTTGTTAGGTTTAGCGTTAAAGAAATGTCGTGTTTATAATTGTCTTGCTTAATAGCAACACAATACAATACAATATAATTATTGTGTTACAGTTATGAGGAGAATGAGTAGAATTTTTTAAAAAATGGGAAGATTAAGAGAACAAAAGAATCGCAATTGTTGCAATTGGTCTAGAGAATGTTTATTTTGCATTAAGTCTAGTCGCGAGAAGCCCCGGAGCATTATTGAAGGATTAAACAGTTCCGTAGCGCTGGTCACCGACGGCCATTATTCCAGTGAACCTGTTACCTTTATTTTAGGTATCCTTCGCCCAAAGGCGAAGAGCTCCTCGATCCTGGCACTATCGATCCAATGAATTACAGCTGCCCAAGAATAACAATCGATGGGGAACCATTGAATTACGGTCGGTAGCTCACAAATGAATTACAGTTAGGATCGGTGGGCAAGGAAGGGTAACAAAGGGCTCGTCGAACGCCTTCGTCGTCGGAAGGTGAATCCGTAGGGCCCGAAACAGGGTCAGTCGATTACCCAATTCGGTCGGAAGGATCCGATTAGGCGAAAATGCGCGGCGGCGTCCCGCTGCGCGCAAACCTGGCTGGCATTGTTGCGCCGGATGTGTACCAGGATTGGGGCTGTCAATAGGATCAGGACCGATGACAATACGCCTCGAGTCAAGAGACCCTCGACAGCCCCGAGAACGCGGCTAATGCGTTAGATTAGGTTTAGGTTTTACGAGGTGACCCGGCCACCGAGTCCCTCAACGACGTTGCCCGGAGGCTTTCGCGCCCGTGCTGGATGACAGAGCTACTTCGACAGGGCTCAGGTTGTTTCGTTTGTGCCACTGTGAAGAGGTGTTGACACGGCTCGGCGCTAACTCTCCTGGACACTTGAATGGGGATCTCGAGGACCGTGGAATTCTTTTCGTTAACTCGATCGAGCGAGGGCCGAAGGAGTTTTTAATTTAACCCTGCGCGCTGTGATTTTACAAGTAACCTCGGCTCGCTACCTGTGATCGTTGACGAGGAATAGTCTCTGACGTGGAAACCCGATGATCCAGGTCTTCCAAATTGACCCATTCTTGCGCCAAAATTTGGCCATCTCCAAAGAACAATTTTATTAAATCGTGAAGCTCTTGATTTAGTTCTGGTAACAAGCTGTTGAATTATCTTTGAAGGAACAGGTTAAAAATTCTAAGAGAGAACAGTGTATTGTAATTACCGGAGTGCAGACTCTTATGCAACACAAAAATGGAGTCAAATAAAAATATCTTGCTTCCTTTAACAAATTTTCTAGAGCTCAAAATAATACACATCCTTAAATGCTTATAATCCGTTCAATTTCGTCTACACACTTTTGGGAACAGAAAATTTGCTTGCAACGAATTCAGACAAATTTTACTTTGCGTACAGATCCGCGGTCTATTGATTAAATATTTGAACAAATTTCTTAATATGCAATTAATTTCTTAATGTGCAACCCTGCTTCGAAGTGGACCCAAATCCTGTATCTCTGATCCATTTAAGCATTAAAAATCCCAAGGAAAAATGCAATAATCTTCCAAAATTGCAAAGTGAGAAAACCGATTCGACGGGATGAAAATTTTTGCAAATGCAAAATGTCTGACGCTAATGAAGCCGAATATCGAGAGCGCGCGCGTGTGTGCGAGTGTGCGAGCAAAATTAATATTTTCTCGTTACGATCGTATTTCGAAACCGAAATCCCCGGATGGTTGAATAGGTTCGTTATTCGATTCCGAAACAACGAGGCTCGTTGTGTGTTACGGGTTCCTGCTTTTCCGTTCGTGGTATCAGATCATTATTCTCCATTTTCTCGTTTTCCAATTGCTTAGATCGTTGCTGCACGGTGCGTGCACGATGTCGTGTGGCCACATCCTCCTTTTGTTTTCCCGTATTTTCCCATTCAACTCCATCGATATCTGGCATCTCTGAAAAATCATTGTCTTGCGATACACCGAATGACATGATTTAGAGGGATCGCTCAGGAAAAACTGTTCCCTCCCAGCCCCCCACATGCTCTCTATACTTTCCCTATTCAGGAAAACTTTGGCGCACGTGATGCATGTACCGTAGATAATGTGCGCCAATCGGGGGCCTGACATCTGGAGGTTATGTTTGTGGATTTTACAGATTAGAAGGATTCTATACGGTCCTTTTATATCGGTGAATTTAATTGAAAATCCACTTGTGTCGAACCTATGCAAAACGAATTTCTAAAAACTAAGGAATCGTTTTTATTTTATACTCTTTCTATGTTTAATTTTCTTCCCTTCCTAAGAAAAATTCCAAAAGAATTCAGTCCTTTTATATTGCTGAATTATAAATTAACATCGGTTTAGAAATCAGTAGTCTATAAATTTTTCAATATGAAAATAGTATAAAATAAGAATAATTAACTAGTTTTTAGAAATTCGTTTTGCATAGGTTCGACAAAAGTGGATTCTCAATTAATTTTCTTCCCTTCCTAAGAAAAATTCCAAAAGAATTCAGTCCTTTTATATTGCTGAATTGTAAATTCACATCGGTTTAGAAATCGGTAATTTATAAATTTTTCAATATGAAAATAGTGTAAAATAAGAATAATTCCTTAGTTTTTAGAAATTCGTTTTGCATAGGTTCGATACAAGTGGATTTTCAATTAATTTTCTTCCCTTCCTAAGAAAAATTCCAAAAGAATTCAGTCCTTTTCTATTGCTGAATTATAAATTCACATCGGTTTAGAAATCAGTAGCTCATAAATTGTTAAACATAAAAATAGTACAAACTAAAAATGATTCCTTAGTTTTTAGAAATTCATTTGGCATAGGTTCGACACATGTATAACTCGTAAGATTTCTAAATGAATTGTCAACTATTAATAATGAATCTAATGAATGAATGAATGAATTATAACGAATCTTCCCTTCCCAAAAACAACTTCTAAAATTAAGAATCGGGCGGTAACATAGGTGTCACCCCTTAACCACGTACGAGGGCGACTTGTAGCGACTCGAATCCGGAAAGTCAAGGAAGCAAGCAGAAATCCAAGCTTCCCGAAGTCCTCTGTCCTCTGTGGTCCGTCTCGAACCGCATCAAACAGCCCGCAAACAGTTCCCGCTTCATTAACCCATCACAGCTTCATCCTCTAATCGCATCGCAGGTCTGAACACCTCGTGGACTGGCTCTGACAAAGGGGATCCCGAGTTGGGGGTAGGAAAAGGGTCCCCGAGGAAGAAGAAGTCTACTTCTCGCCGAGGGGTGAGGTGGAGAAAGAAAAGGAGAGTGGCAACACGGTCGTCTTGGTTCTCGCGAGAGAGGCCCGATGGATGAATGAACGGGCTCGCAAGAGCAGAGGAGCTCCACGACCGGGAATAACCTCATTCACGTTTCCATCCGTCCTTCGTTGCACATCCGTGTTCCAGGGCCGGAGACGGTGGGGGGACGCCCGCAGAGTTTTACAAGATGCGCCATATGCGATACATTATTATACAATGCGAGACAGAGAGAGAGAGAGAGAGAGAGAGAGAGAGAGAGGATATTCTAAGCTCGCGGCACGAGGGTTTGCTCGCATTCGCCTAAACAGACCCCGGTCGCCACAAAGAGTCGGAAATCTTTTATATACGCGATTACTCGCCGCGGGGACCACTTGCCGCGCGTTCGCACACTCGGCACCCGTGGAGCACGTGGATTCCCTTTCTTTCTTTCTTTTCTTTTCTTTTCTTTTCTTTCGTGCGTTCGTGCGTTGGTTCGTTGGTTCGCTTGCTTTTCGCGCGCTGCTTCTTTCCGATCCCCGGACTTCTTTCGTTCTTTCTTTCTTTCTTTCGGCTCGCTCTTTTCTTTACGGCCTCCACGGCCGTTCTCCTCCCTCCTTCGGGCCCACGGGCTCGCTCCGGGGCCCTCGCTCGAGCCGAGATATGCCCGCGAGGACACGAGCCCCGCAGAGACCGCGATTTCTCACGTGCCGCTTCGGGAATCGCGCTGCGTGCGGTTCACGCGTCTTCATTCGGCGACCGTTGCCGCCGAGACGATACTAACTCACTCCGGGAATGGTAGCAGCAACGTAGCCTCGATATACGCGACAGAGACTTGCATTATGCTCGCGAAAAATTTCTCCCCGCTACCGCCGAGCGGACCCTTCGAGCGGCCCGGAAACTTGAGTCGATCGAAAGTGTTTTAATAGACAATTTTGATTCGGTGGTAATTCTGTTTCGATTCTGTTTACAATCATTCGTACGAAACTTTTACCAAGGTGTTCGTGACACTGTTCTGGTTCAAATGAGTCCGAACATGACACCGTTCGAACCGTATTTACTTGTTCCATCGGCGATGACGTCAGAATTCTCAAGCGGTTGCTCCAGTAAGATTTGAATCAATCAGGATTAATATTGTAGCTACGTGATTGTTCTATTATCCAGAGACTCGTGTGCCACATCAACATGTATCTAATCGCCTGTTTAATAATCGAGGTTCTACTGCATCTTGAATTAAATTTCGATAGTAATAGGAATGACAATTTTTATTTTTATTACAAAAAGAAATGTCGAAATGACGAAACGTTGATTGAACATTAAACGAGTACTCCGGAATTTATTCATATTTTTCAAAAGTCTAAAACAGCAAACAATCAGGTCTGGGAGTGAAGGAAGCGTTAGTTCGGATAATCGAGGTTCTGCTGTATCACAAGTTAAACAAGTAAATGTGATCGAAACTACGTCGTGTTTGGACTCATGTTAATCAGAAAAATGTCACAAATATGTTGGTAACTAGACTCTGGATCTTTATGTAAAATAAACATTTTCAATTAGGAAGAGACAGAGATCAGATCAATTTTAATACATTGAAAATAGCGTGTTCTTGAATTCATTTAATAATTCCACTGTTTTAAATCGTGCGAACCCATTTTTGTTATAAATGCATAAAATCCGTATTGATAAAAGATTGAATGATTACAATAAATTCCACCAACTTCGTCGAATACCAAACAATATTAAATCGTTCAGTATTTCGCTTTTCACACCCATGAACGGATGAAACACTCATTTCGAGACTACCATCGGTATCTGTCGCGATTCGCACGAGAATCGCCATGAAACACCGTCGCTTAGTTAAAACTCGCGGTCCGCGTCGCTAATTCCAGGCTCGAATTGAGGACTAAAATATTATCAAACGCGTTTGAGATTCCACTCGCTCCGATCGCCGGTTAAACCGACGATTAAGCGCCAAAATCCGAAGACAACGTGCGGCCAATTAAACATTCCAGCAATTTCCCGGCAGTGTAGCAACAAAGTTCGAGCTGCGCGGATTCCAGCGCGCGGACCTTAAATTCGCAACGCGGCGTCGCGTCGGCGTCGTTGAAACGCCGTACAAATCGCCGGTTGCTCGGAACAGCGAGCCGATCGCGCCGCTGCGAATAGTTCTCGCCAAAACTACGATTTTGAAAAAGAATTCTCAGAATTTCTGCTTCGGTATGTCGACACTGTTCTACGACTCGGTGCATCCTCTTGCTTTTCCATCTTCCCGCACCTCGTGAAAACGGCGAGAAGTTATTACAGAATTATTGTAGAATTTCATTAGCAAATTAATGTTATTTTAGGTTGTAGCGAAAGTTTGTTTCGTTTTCGGTGAATATCTTCAATTTACACTGCATTTTTAGAAAGGCAAATGGAATGGGTAAATGAGAGGAAGCTCGGAGAAAATAAAACGATAGTTCTAAATTAAAAAGAAATATTAAACGTACATTCTACAGAAAAGCTGATTGAGTGTTGGAGTCCGCATAGCTGATTAATTGTACGTTCAATTTTGACAATTTTTATGGATTACGAATGGCTCGTAGAGATACCATTGTGACATGTCATAAACTTTTCACACTTTCTGCCGAGCCTGGAGAAACGTCTGACCGCACAGGCATGTTGTACAGATCACCAGAATTGACGTAATCCTTGTAACTTTGACAATTTGCTTACGTTACAGGCAGGTCCGCCATTAACAAGAAATAATTGCGCCGTCGGACAGGCTCGAGACGAACAACAACGCGAGTTAACATAAAAAGATGGTCGTCTAACGCCCCGACCAATTTGTACGTTAAAAAGACAACAACGGCAAAAAAGAAAAAAGAAAGAAAAATAAAAATCCTCGTTCACAAGGAGCCGACGCGAGACGACAATGGCGCGTTTCCATTTTAAGAATCTGCGACAGCGCTCCATCGATCACGTCACTGGAATTAATTATCGCGACGATTTTTCAGCATCGGATGACAAGCGTTTCGGCGCGGAATACGCGCGTGCCCTCCCGGCGTTAGTCATTCCCTCGAGCCATCGGAAAGGATCTGCCCGCGACGGCTCTATCCGTTCTCCAGCCGTCGAGTTTTAAGCCGGCGGCCTCGCCACGCTTCTGACAAGCCGCGGCGAGGATTTAAGCCGTCGCTGTAAATTATTATTTCCACGATAAAGCTTGTTCCCCCCGGCCCGAGATCCCCGTAATTAATGCGTCCGCCGATAAATGCCCCTAGCTTCTGTCCTCCTCGCGGCCCGATCGAGAGGATCTCTCGAGACGTGACCGGCCTGGCGATCGGAAAACCGCGATCGGACGATCTCCCGCGACACAACGCTCTCGATCTCGCCATCTCCGAGACAAGCATCTTCTCAGATACCTGTGAGATAGTATTTTAGAAGACGATCGAATGGTGTTCAGGTTCAGCGAGTGGTTGATTGAAAATTTTAGTCGGTTATTCATAGCTTTTTAGAGAGAACTGATTATTTTCGTCATTTTTAGAACTGTTTCAGAATTGCTTCTATTGACTTACATTTTATGAAAATATCCTTCACAAGGAATATATTAAACGTGTCGTTCACTGAAATTTCGCATCGGTTCAGCGATGATTTCGCAACAAAATTGGCAAGCGGCTGGAGTCAGAGCTTTCAGGGTGGCGGCCATTTTGCCTCGCAGGCTCCTCCTTCGCTGTTCCCTCTGTTCCGCAGGTTCTATTAATTTCCCATAAGCTTGGCCACGATCTTATTCATAAACACATACACCTCTTCCACCCCGGCTACCCACAAATACTGACAGAATTAATATTAAACACGACCCTGGGCGGCCATTTTGAAGACCATCCACCGATTCTGGTGGATAACAACTTCCTAATTGACTGCGGACTCATTCGTTTAAATAAAAATTGGTAGTTGGAACGTGAAACAGTTGAAACATTAGACACGCTTAAAAATATCATTGCATTTTTAGGTTAGGAGTCGAAACTAATTTTTAACACCTGCTTTCTGCAATCGATTCACGAGAAGATCGTTTTGCATGAAAATACACACTTAATAGAGACAGACACAGACTTCACATTATTATTTAACATTTCCAGTACGAACACTGGAACCCCTAATTTAATTGTTATTCGACTAATTTCAACGTTCCCCGAAAATGGACGACAAAAATGGCGACTTTCCACGGTTTCGCTCAAACGACGGTTTATCAAATTCCGTTTCTTATGGAAGGTATACCGGGTGGTTTTTTTTTATGGTGATCGCGAGACGCGTCACGGAAGTATCGTTTTATTGCGAACCGGGCCGCCGGAAGCGATGACGGGAGCCACGGGAATGATTTTCGCATAATTTCGCAACAGCTCGTGCTGGCTCGCCTCGGCTCGTTGCATCCTCGCTGATTTTCTCGTCTGCGCCTCGGCTAGTCGGGCACTGGCTCTCTAGCGTTTTATTTTATGAATAATGTAGCGAATAACGAACGGCGAATCCGAGAAGAGGACACACCGGCAAGCGTGGGACGCAGCTCGACGGTCAGGGCGTTAATCTAGATCACGGGCATTATGTATCACCTTTTGCCTAAAAATCTACAATAATGTCGGTGTTTGTCTGTCTCGCTATGAAACCCCCTTCGAAAAGAAAGTGACAGCGATTCCAGTCCGAACGAAGAACGACATCGTGAAACGTCAATTTTATGCAAGAAACAATCCCGTACCACGGAAAACCAGATCCCTCAGCGGCGATAAAAACGAAAAGCAAGCGTTCGGTCGTCATCGGTTCGCAGATAAGATAAAGCCACTGATTTCCTCCAGATCATGAATAAAACACGTAATTTTTTAATTAAAATGTAAAACGAAAATGGGTGTAACATCGCCGCGGGATCCTCCGTACGAGTAGAACGCGTCGGAAGAACGACGTGAATTTTATCAGTGATAATAGCATAGAAAACGCGAGATATGTGGCTCCTCCACGGGCTCATGGTAATTGGATCACCCGTTGTAATTACACCGGGCCCCGATATATGTATATTAATTACATAACGCGCGGTGTTATCTCGACTCGGCAGCTGTGCACCGTTTTCTCAAGTATTGTTCGGTCCCGTGGTTGGTTGATCAGCGTTGTTCCCCGTTTTATCGATAGATCAGCGGGTTTTTCACGGTGCGCGTACCACGAGACGTTTTCCTTTTGGGTTGCCTCGTCGGGAAGCCAATACAGGATCGTCAGCTTTGTGCATCGTTGCCGAGACACGGCAGCTTGTTCTCCCCCGCGAAATTCTCGGCAAATATGACGCGTCTTTGTGTCCGCATCGGGATCCGCCGAGAAACCGAAGATTTTATTGGCACTTCGACGTCGAGACGTCCCCTTGTTCTTAGGGACCCTTTATCTTAGGGACCAACGTTCTGCTTCCGCTCGCGATGTTACGAATTTCCATATCTCCGTTCTGGAAGACGCTCCACACGAGGCCCCGAGCACGGGGAATATTCGTTTCCGGTCTGCCGCGTTCACACAGGGTTGCTCTGAATTTCTCAACGTTTGTAACGTTTAACGCTGGAAAACCGAAGCTAATGGGCTCTAAGAGCCCTGTTGCGGGCACGGCGGTCTTCACTTTGCGTGGGATTACCGCCTGTCGTCTACTATTTACCATGGACTCGGTATTTTACCGGGCTYCTCTTCAGGTTTCGTCTCTGTTTCGTTGTCACTGCGGATTCGCGATTGGAAACAATATAACCTTGAAAGAATCTCAGAACGTTGTCTGTAACCTTGTGAGATYGTTAAACTAGAAAAGAATTTTTTATATTTGTAAGGTCTAGTTGYAAGGGAGACTTCAATCTTCGAACCTGTGGAAGATTTCTTCAAGAAAGAAATTTTTTAATGCTTCCACAGAATTTTCAATTTGTAGCTATTTTCAGGAAAAATTCGTCTTCAGTTTCTCAGCTGCTGCATCGTGTAAAAATACCTTAGAGGAAAATGAACAACGGTTGGCGAGGTTGCGATTGGAAACAATATAACCTTAAAAGAATCTCTAGGGTCTAGTTGTAAGGGAGACTTCAATCTTCGAACCTGTGGAAGATTTCTTCACGAAAGAAATTTTTTAATGCTTCGACAGAATTTTCAATTTGTAGCTATTTTCAGGAAAAATGGGTCTTCAGTTTCTCAGCTGCTGCATCGTGTAAAAATACCTTAGAGGAAAATGAACAACGTTTTGCGAGGGTAGAGGCTTCGAGCTCTAAAATGAGTCCAAGTTTATTGCTGTACGATTGTGTTCTACGAGATTAAAACGGGTTAAACATCAACAATCCCTCGAGGAATTCTGAAAACACTTTTTCGGATCCGCTGTGAATTTGTTCGGTCAAGTTTTCTTGCACGGATTTTTGTGAAACAGGTTTGCGAACGAACTGGGCAACGATATCGAAGTTTATCGGTAACGATTCGCGCGGAATGATAATTTCCGCGGTTGCGACGACAATTTTGTCGGGCCGCAAGTGTGTCACGGGGTCGCGGATAATTGGAGTGGCGTCCGTAGATCGATGGAAAATTTGTAATCGGACTGGCAGCCTCGGGACTGCCGTTATTGGCAGCGTTGTCGCCGGGATTGCGCGGTGCCGCAATACAAATGGGGCACAAGAATCGCCGTACGCGAATTCGCCGGGGAGCCCGAAAACGGCCGAGCGGTATATCCATTTACGAACGCCCACGGCCCGAACCGGGAAAATTTATAACCGTCGTTTCTTTTCGCTTTAGGAAATATTAGTCCCGCGGCGCGGGCGAGGTTTCGAGGCTCGATTTAACGGCGATGCATCCATCATCGGCCGCGGCTCCGTTCCGCTCGCGAAAGGAAGCTAGCGAAATTATTTGTCCGATGATCTACGGGAGCCCGAGCGCAGTTCCTATCATCGTTTGTCTTGCGCCAAACCGTGGACAGGCTTCCGCGATTTTTCCCCGAGAAAATTGCCAGCCGGATGTTGAAGCATGTTCCAGCCTTGCACGACGCACGGAGGATTCTGGGAGCGTGATGGACTCGCGGTTCATTCGAATCGTTCGGCGTACAGTTTGTTGCTTCGGCCAGAGTGTGCTCAGTTCTGGAAAATCGATGTTTCAAGCCTATTTTGTTAGTAGATCACGTCTAAATGGGGAGATAATATTTTTTTAAAATCATCGCCAGAAAGTCGAATTTTTCTCGGGGCAAGTGAAGATTGCTAACCAAAGCCTGTGTAATCATCGAAGCAAAATTCAGAAAGCATGACGAGCTCACAATTTTCGCATTGTACTAAACATTCTAATTTACTCGATAAGATAAGCGTCCTAAAAAGTAGAATTTCCAGTTGAAAATGCCCATCGATAACAGCGGCTCGATCGCTTTCCGATCCGCTATCGGCAGTTCCTGGGCCCGCGTATGACCAGTGTCCAGCACATTGGTTTAATTAAATGAACAATTTAAATACCACGATTTCGTGCTCCCGAACGATCCCGGGAAATCCAGTTTTCGTCGTGGCGTGTATAACCGGAATCCGTAATCGCTGTTTATATGCTGTTCATATACCCGTCGTATATATATTTATATATATGTATATATATACGAAAAATGCTGCTCTCCATAGATGCTCCTATTCATTCAGATTTTCTAACGAGCGGCACAGCACAGCTCCTGAACCGGCTGGCCATAAAACCATCCTCCGTGATATAATAATCACAGAAATTCCCCCGGCGAGCGTGCGCGCCTATCTCCCGAACAGTCTAATCTGATTATTGATCTACGAACGAGGAGAAGGAGGAGGAGACGGTAAAAGAGGGAAGAGGCAAGAGCCGAGGAAATATAAACTCGACGGGAAGACACGGTGCGTCGCGTGATGTGCGGGGTATATCTAGCCGGAGGGTACGTACCTCATCTCCGTCGGCGCAATAAATACCCGCGATCACAATGTTGCAACCCCGTAATTCGACCGAGCCGAGAAGAATATTTGCGGCGTCTCGTCGATCCCGGAATTGGGACAAATCGCATTCAGATTGTATTCGTACAATACAATCGAATGATCGCATTGTCAATCTCCGGGGAACTGGTCTTTATTGCGATGTGGCAAGACTCGACTTGTTATTGAAATCTCGGTTTTTGAAACAGTTCGGTTTTTGAGGCAGTTCTGACTTGGTTAGAATCGTATAGGCATTAGGACAGCTCGAACGTGGGTGTGGTTTTAGGATGTTGTCTATGATTGGTTGAAGGATGTGTTTTCGGAAGGTGTTGAAAGTGGTGGAAAATTAGGAAGAATGGGAGTAGAAGGTACATTTTATAAAACTATAAATCTAGGTACTAGAATAGTTCGCAGGTCAGCATGTGCTGAGTTTTTCTCGGATTTCCCACTACGCCAAATTATGCTAGATCTTTTATGACGGTCATGGTCCTTATGCCGCAGGCAGTTAGTTGACCTTCACGGTCGTACAGATGTCCTTTCGCAGAGGGTTTTTACGACGTAACAATATTTATCCTTCACCCTACGCGCATCCAACGAAAAATCGATCTTCAAAAATTCCAGAGCAACTTGCGATGATTAATCGAATTTATTCAACCCACTTGCACAATTTTTACAACCGAATATTTTATATTTACACTGAATATTGTTCTACGATTCACATCGGGACCTATTTTAACCCTGACCGATCCTTATCCTTATTACATTTCAATAAATTCCTCGGTGTCAAACTGACACGGTGAAACAGTTCGTCCACTCATTTTTTAATTATTATTATTCTTATTATTATTTGTTTAATGTTGCTTCAACATCAAAAGTCATTAGCAACACGGTACATTTTCTTACAGTATATTATACATATTTGTATCCTTGATATACTTGGCAAGACCTTCGATATACTCCTCTCACTCATTTTTGTTAGGCAGAGCACTTCGCGAATGTAAGTTATCAAAAACAAATTGTTGAAACGGTGGCATTCAATTATTGAGTGCTCCGACACCGATCGCTATTCATTCCGGCGACGGTCTTCACAGTCACAGGATTCTATTAAATCTCTTGCACAGTGATTTCTCTATACATGTCGCCAAGGTTTGGATGATAAGCGTCGCGGAATTATCCCCACTTCCGCGGGGTATACGCCGTGAAAGGCCACGAAGCACGAGAAGCCTCGAGGAGTGTAAACATAACACGGCTCGGGCATATCTCCTTGACGATACCCGACACTGCAAAACCCCAGTTGTTGACATATATCGAGAGTTCACTGTATATCACTTTCCCCAAATGATTTGAAGTTTCCGTCAAATATAAAAATATTATACATTTCTGAACCAACATTACGTCACATTAGAAATCATGATGGCACGAATCTGGACGAAACAAAGAAGAAGTAACAGATGTACCATTAAAAAATCGTAAACCTACCGAGAAAAAGTCAAAGAAGAAAAATTTTCTGAAGAAACACAGCTCGTTGAATAAAGATAACCCTGATTCAAGCTCGCTAAACCATCTCGCGAGCCTCGCGATTCCGTAACGTATGCACATAGATCCCCGTCCTAATCATAGCGTTCTGGCCTACACCAGATTTCCACTCGAACGCGATCTTCAAAAACCGTTCCATAGATCATTCCCGTCTGAATCACTTCATCTAGATTCTCGCGGCACACAGGCTTCTACATTGAAACGCACTCTAACGTAACGTCGAACCAGGTTGCATTCCCCGGATTCTCCACGTTTCACGTGGTCTACTAAAATTCCTCGCGTTCCACCGAAGCGAGCGTACACTTTGATTACACGCCAGAGCGTGGAGGCTTCAAACAACGCACGAATCCCCGGGAAACGATGACCCGAGGACCCTCCGTGGACGAAGACGAAGATGGTTCCCGTTGGATCGTCCCGATCGGGCACGGCAAGGTTCGCCGAAGCGAGGCGGCAGAATCGGGAACAGGCGGCTCTTAATTCGCACGGACGCCGGCGACACTTTCGCGAGCGTAAACCCCGTTCTGCATACGCCTCTCGGGCGGATTCATACGGAGTTTTTACGAGTGGCTCGGCCGTTGGTCATCGTTACCCCTTAAGAGGATTCGGCGTAGCCCGGCAGGGGGTCCGTCTCGGACGGGGTCCGCAAGGTCATAGCGAGTCGTGTGTCCACCACGGAATTGCGAGTGTCACCACATAAACCATCCCCGCAAAAGTATCGGGTTACCCGCGAGATCCTGGGCCCTCCTCTCCCAGACTACCCTTCCCGCTTCTTCCTGCTCGCCGGAGCTGTACCTTGCTCCCTTCAACACTCTGACAAATGGCTAGATGCCCCCGGCCGATGCCTCTAACTCTCCCGCGATCGCCCCGCCAGACCCCCTTTTTCCACTAGCTTCTCCACCACTCTAATTGACACTCGGGTAATTCGTACAAAATGGCTGGAAAACTTGGATGGACGCTTTCCTGTAACTTTGATAAAATCATGTGAAACTGTTGAAATAATGTAGTCACATTGTAAGTAAAACTCACATCCGGGAACGTCGTGGCGTCGCTTTGGATGTTACAATGTAACAACTTGAAAATAGGCTAACGGAGTGTGCGTCATACGTCGAAATGACGATCGAAGGAAAAATGACGATCGACGCGAGACGAGAGTGGGGAAGACGTTAGCTGCACGTCCACCCAAGAATCAGTTCGATCAAAGAATCGATTTGGTCAGGACATACCTGGTACAAGTAATAAGTTCGATCAAAGAATCGGTTTAGGCAGGACATACCTGTTGTATATATTAAGTTCAGAATTCCAAGGTTTTATTTTATATTAAAGTTCCTTTATTCACTAATCATATATTCCTCGACAGAAACAATCACATTTACTGCTCCGTAAATGTCGAGCTTGTACACTCAGACACTCGGACGATCGTGTGAAAAATTTTAAAATTGTATTGCCGGGGTAAAAGTACAGAAATGGAAAAATTATGTTGGTTTGAATATTGTCGGAAAATTCCGTGAGCCCAAATAAGAGCACATTCGGACGTGAAATGCAGTGGCGGAGCTGCGATGACTGTGATGTAATGTACGAGTGGCGTGACACGTAATATAGCGTTTAGGTTAGGTTGGTTGAATAGATTCCTCATTTTCTTGGCAAAAAGAAGATGCCCGGATATCGCGATGTCGTAGATCGCATGAGAGATAGCCGGGACCGGGCGTATTTGTCCTGCGACACCTGCGCGCAGGACACTTCATGTATCAGACGCAGGATGCAGCCGCGAATACGAATGATAGCCGGTCGGCGGTTGTACACCTTCGATATACCTCCTTGCCATTATCAGATTCACGGGCAATGGCGCCCCGCTAGGAGTCACATCGCCGTTCGTGTTACAACTACCGCCGTATCAATTCCTTTTACGCGGCCGTTCTGCTCGGCATATTAATCCCTGATAATTCCGGCGTGACTCTTGAACGACGATAACGATAATTTTGTTTGCCGTACCGAATGGAAATGCGATCGCCGGGGAACATTGTTCGCCGATATTTCACCAGCGCCCCGCCGCGCCCCCCAGCGCCGTGTCGCTTGACTTTTCAGCCGAGATACCGCCGCCGTCAGTTTATTTTCGCACACCGGCAAGCTTTTGCCGCGAAAAATCGCGGGACATGCTGCACATAAATTACCCCTTTGATGTGTCGCGGTTTCGAGCTCGTTAATTCGAGTCGAAAGATTTTCAGCCGATTAGCGCCGTGAATGCTCCAGTACCGGAACTCTGGAACTAATGATCCCCTCAAAAAGTCCTTCAAAATCGAAGCGTTTCAATCATTGTAATCGAAAGTTGATGAAGTTCGTTTTTAAAGACACTCGACGTACTGTGTTACCCGCGTATGTCCGATGTGGCAGTCGGTCTGTTCATAGTAGAACTGTTGAACACTAAAAGTCATTGGGTCGTGTAATGTTTAAATAAATGCTACGGTGACGCTTTTAAAAGAGCAATGCAAAGTATACTATTATACTAACAAACTATAAATTGAAAATGAAATACTTTTAAACAATAAATTATGAAAACTATACTATTTTTGTATACTCGATACACATTCTGTTTTTAGCTCTTGTTGATATTTCGGAGATGAGAACAGCCCCTAATGTTAGGGTTGTAGAATTGATTTAGATACCGAGTCAAAATTCTCGAACCGTGTAAACACACTCGGAAAATAGTACTTGAAGAAGTTAGGGTTCCAGCGAGTATCGACATGTCCTAAAACTGGGGTACTCGGAGTAGTGAAGGGTTCGAGCGAGCACCCGTTCGGAATTGTAGTTCTCGATGAAGTAAGGAGGCTGAGCGAGCATAAGTCCAAAATTGAAGTTACCGAAGAAGTAATGGGTTAGAGAAAGCATCAACATGTGCCAAAACTAAGGTCCTCGAAGTAGTAAAGGGTTCGAGCGAGCACTCCTTCCAAAATTGAAGTTCTCAATGGAGCGAAGGGTTCGAGTGAGCACTCGTGACAAAATTGAAGTCACCGAAGATGCAAAGGGTTAGAGTGAGCATACGTCACAAAATTGAAGTCTCCGAAGTAGTGAAGGGATCAAGTGAGAAACCGTCCCGAAATTGTAGTTCTTAATTAAGTAAGGATTTTGAACGAGCACATGTCCAAAATTGAAGTACTCGATGAAGTAATTGGTTAGAACGAGCACCGGTCCCAAAATTTAACTCTCCGAAGTAGTAAAGGGTTCGAGCGAGCACGCGTCCCAAAATTGAAGTCATCGAAGATGCAAAGGGTTAGAGCAAGCATACGTCACAAACTAGAAGTCTCCGAAGTAGCGAAGAGTTCGAGCGAGAAACCGTCCCAAAATTGTAGTTCTTAATTAAGTATTTTAAACGAGCACATGTCCAAAATTGAAGTCCTCGATGAACTAATGGGTTAGAACGAGCACCCGTCCCAAAATTTAACTCTCCGAAGTAGTAAAGGGTTTGAGCGGGCACCCTTCCCAAAATTAAAGTCCCCAATAAAGCAAAGGCTCTGAGCGAGCACAATTCCAAAATTGAGGTCACCGAAGAAGTAATGGGTTCAACCGAGCACCCGTCCCAAAATTAAAGTCCCCAATAAATCAATGGCTCCGAGAAAGCACCCGCCCCAAAATTGAATTCTCCGAAGTAGTGAAGGGTTCGACCGAGCACCCGTCCCAAAATTAAAGACCCCAATAAAGCAAAGGCTCCGAGCGAGCACAATTCCCAAATTGGGGTCACCGAAGAAGTAATGGGTTTGAGCGAGCACCCGCCCCAAAATTGAATTCTCCGAAGTAGCATAGGGTTTGAGCGGGCACCCTTCCCAAAATTAAAGATCCCCAATAAAGCAATGGCTCCGAGCGAGCACCCGCCCCAAAATTGAACTCTCCGAAGTAGTAAAGGGTTCGACCGAGCACCCGTCCCAAAAATAAAGTCCCCAATAAAGCAAAGACTCCTAGCACAAGTCCAAAATTGAAGTCACCGAAGAAGTAATGGATTAAAGCGTGCACCCGTCCCGAAATTGAAGTATTCGAAGTAGCGAAGGGTTCGAGCGAGCACCCGTCTGAAAATTGAAGTCGACGGGCGACTGCGGTCCGTACGGTGGGGCATGCGTTCCCAAAAATCGCGGCATTAATCAGTCCGCGAGTGCAGCCACCCCCAGAGTGCAGTCGGTGCAACGATAACGAGGCACCGGGCTATAACTCGGTGCCTCCACCGTGTTACGATCTAAGAAAGGGGCCGAGAAATACTGCGACACCGGGACGGCTACCGATGATGCATGTCCGAGAAGTGCGAGAGCGTCGGTGCACGCGTATTATGTTACCCGTGCGACGCGACGCGACGCGACGCACTAGCACACACACGTTCACGGAGTGTGTTGCTCTTCTACCGTGCGTGGATCCTACGGGGCCCGGGTCATGACTCTATCATATTTATGTCCCTGGCCAGGGCTGTTCTCGGGCCCCGGGAACGTCGAAATCCCGGGCCACGTAGATCCCGTGGACAGATAGTAGATCCGTACGGATCTTCGATGAACGCTATCTCGGCCGCAGTCTAATCGGACCCTTCAGGCGACTGATTAGAGGACGTAAACTGTACACGGGGGAAACGAACGCCCGATTTCGAAGATATACCCTCGGGACCTGCATTCCTGCCGCATTATGGCGGCCAGGCTCGAACCACCGCACACCGCTTAGGGTTTATCGGTCGCTCTCGGTCGTTAACGAGTCGTTTTTTCTGGTAGCCCGGGAAAATTGTCGATCGATTTTCGGCTACTCCGAGAGACCGTTTCGGGAGATCGTTGGGCCGTCGATATGGGAACGCTGGCCCGTCGAGGATGTGTTGTAATCTTTATGGCGGACTGGGCGGGTCTTTGATCTGACGGTGCGTGAGAGAAATGATTATGGTGATCGGGGAACTTTGTGTTTTTCAGAAATGTCCACTCGGCACTCGGATTGTTGTGTATCTCGTGGGAGATGAAATTTGAAGGATACCGACGACCACGGCAAACGAGGAACACCGTTTCGAACACTCCAGTGCTCCGAATTTGAGGTAAGTCGAGTGAGGAAGCTGTTACGATCATTAGACTACAGATTGGATGTCTTTGATGAAAGTAGTAGCTTCGGACGAATTTTAGGACACTGTTGTGCTCTCGGTAACTTGTTTCAATTGATAGACATTAATTTGTATTGTAGAAATTTATGACAATACTAAGTAAGTAAGTTCTTCATGGGCTGGAGGCAGAAATGAGAACTAAGGAATAACTAGACTGCAGACTATATGTATTTCTAATCGAAATGGCACTGCTTACAACTTCTCGAAGCTATTCGAAAGAGAATTAAATTCCTACTTGGTTTCTTTGTGTTTGCGATTGTCAGGGACAATTTTTATTTTGCATAAAAATCCGCAGTCTGGTAATAACTTTGATGCAGACGATGGAAAAATCGTATTCAATTAAGGGGTTGAAGGAGAACGTGCTGGCAAATGGCGGTGGTACATGGTAGACGTAGTTGCCTCGAGTATACGTGCATCTTAAAAAATTAATTTTCGTATTTTTGAATTCCTTTTCTAACTCTGCCGATGTCGGCTGATCGACTGAATTTCATCTCTCATCGGACTTTCCAGAGTAAAGTTAGCCGGTGAACGTGCAAGAACGCGGACCAAGAAGGCCAACAACAGGGTTCTACGAACCAGCTCAAAAATGAAAATGGCCACGGACCACGGCCGGTCCCGAACAGGTCGCATCTATTTTCGTGAGAATCTTTCGGCCGGACTGGTCGCACTGGGCTCGTGCTCGTCTTTTTTCGAGCAAGGATTCTCGCGCGTACGACGCGAGTCGAGCGCAAGCGAGTCGAGCAGGGGGTTCGAAGCGGGTCCGCTGGAGTCTGCGCGGCGCATCTTAATTATGAGGTCTAAATTATGAGCGAGCTCCCGGCGCTGAAATATTTGTGTGTTCGCCGGCCGAGGGTTATGGCTCAATTACCACTCGCTATTTCCTTTGCGAGCCGTTGATTTAAGGCGACCACTTCCTGCGAACGAAGAAATGTCCTTTCGCGATCGTCTCGGCCGCGAGACGTTCGACCGGGCCCGCTCGACGCCATCATGCTGCTCTCTGTTACATCTCACGCGATCCATTCCCACGAGCGTCCATTGTTCGCTCGATCGTCTAATCATTCAAGAATAATCGGACCTTCGTAAAGAAAATCGACTCTTCTGCGAAATTCCTTTTGATCGCACCTTGATTAGGATTTTTATGGAAAGTAGAAACGTTTCCCATCGATTCTGGCAAATAGGCTTTATCGATTTTCCTAATCTTTTACCGTTCACCCAGCCGATTTCTTCAGAGACGCAGTTTGTTAATCGCGACCGAAGCACAACAAATCGAGCAAAAGCGAGAGTCCCCTGTACAATTATCCAATTCTTTCCGAGATTCCATCTGAGTCGCACAAATTGGCCGGTGAACAGAGTCATTAAACATCGATCGCAGATGATCACGGCAGCGGTTCGAATCGGCCGTGGCCGAACAGAAAGAAGCGAAACTGGTCGGCGAGCTTCCTTAAAGGAGTTTTTGGCGGATAGTTAGCTCGCTTCTGGCGAGAGTGGTGCGCTTCCGAGTCGACTGGATCCGCAACCCGTAAAAACGATAACCATCTGTCAAAGGAGACGAGCGGAGAGGACGAGGCAGCTAATTGCGGACGAAAAACGCCGGGGAAATGATCTCTGTTGCGTCGCGTTGAGACTTCCTGGATTTCTCTCTTTCTCTCTCTCTCTCTCTCTCTCTCTCTCTCTCTCTTCGATGTCCGAGCTGTTTGGTTCTCTCTCTCTCTTCTTCTTCTTCGGGGTCTGAGTCGTATGGTGGCAACGGTCACGCACCGTGGCCATGGCGTGTGTTGCACCAGCAACGGCCCCTAATGCGCATCTCCGTGTTAGGCGTACGTGTCTCGTTGCGCTCGGATATTAGTCGTAAAGTATATATCGCTGTAAACGTCTCGGCGGATAAAGCTGCGTGCGTGCGGCCCGACCGCTCCGATGACTGAATTTAGCGTTCACGATCCCATCTAGACTCAGACATTGTCTTCCTGCAGGCTCTAATTGGCTCAACGAAATTCACCGCTTTCCTCTCCTTCCTGGATGATCTACTTACTCTTGCAATTCCGTCCGAGGAACTAGCGAACCCTCTTCGGACGTACCCTGAAGTGCTATCAATCTTTTCGACGTGGAAACCCTTCTATTCTGACGTGGTGTTTATTCTGACTTGTAATCACTCAGCTGCGAATCTTCATGCAAAATGAACATTGTCTACTGCAAGGAACTGGTGCCAGGATTTCCTTCCTTCTTCAGTTACTTCAAGATTCTTTCAATCTTTGATACATTTAATAATCTTTTATTAAAGAGCCAGGTCTCCCGGAAATGGAAGAGAAAATTCCAGATTTGTAAATGAACGTTAGTGTGGCGGACTTAATGTAAATTACAGCTTGGCGATTTCGAATTCGCTCGTCCAATTTTTGTTCCCGCCGCTGATAATTTGCTCGGATTGAAATTTAGGGTGATCCGAACGGTGGAGCACTTCGTTTCAAGGAAGAATCCTCCGAATTGGATTTCTCGGAGAAAGTTACGGCGGCGGGATCGAGGAGCTGTCACCTTTTTGGACGGAATGAATCACGGTTATTAAAGCGGAGATGTTTCGCAGGAAACATTAAGGTTACAGTGTCTGCGGAACTGTGAAGAAACCAGAATCCGGGGGAGAGATAAGTCGCATAAGAGTCCTGAGAAAACAGAGCCATCGGCGGACGCGCCGCGTCGCAGGATGCACTCCGGCGAACCGGTTCAAACGTATCGCCGGTTCTACAAGGAATAAGTGAATTTTATGCGCTCGTGTATCTTCGAATGCGAAAATATGATGACATTCCGCAGATACTGGGCAACGTTCGGGCATACCCGGTGATTTATCGTGAGCGTAATTGCCCCCTCTGTTCGGTCGACCGTAAATGGTACCTTAATCGCCGTGTGCAACAATGTATCTGCTGCCCTCGGCGTTCTGGGAACCTTTTCCGAAAACCGAGATCTTCCAAGGTCAATTCGCTTTGGGAATCTGCGCACGTTGCAACAAGATGCTGGGAAGATCGCTTTGGCACGTTCAGCGAAAGTGCGCGATTAAAATAATTTTGGTGCGCGTTGGAAACTGAGTGCACAACGATTTCCGTGAAAATCGAAAGAGAATTCGACCTGAAAGTGAAGATGTCACCCGTAAGCGGAAGCTATCATGCAGACAGAAGCGTCTTCGGTCAGAATTGAAGATGCCGCATCGAAGAATTTGTGCGAGCGGCGTTTTCGTTCGCGGATCGAAATTCGTGCGCGGATCCCCGTCGAAGTTCATACGTTCGCTGTATGCAAAAAAGCCACGCGATAAATTATGCGTGTCGAGCGTCCCACGTGGCGCTGGTACGAGTTTACTCGATAAATAATGAGTGGCAGGGGCCCGGGGCCCGGGCCCCTCGGTCTCCCGGTTCCCCTGTCTCCCCCCACCGAAAACCCATCGGAGGCGAGAGGAGAGAGGGGACGCCCGGTTCCGGCAATGATTTCGACTACCAATAGCGAAAATAAACCTGCAGGAACGTACGTTCCGGCAAATCCGATCTGACGTACCCTTCGGTACTCGGAATCGTTGGTAAATTTAACGACCCCTCCGTTCCTTGCTCTCGCGTGACACACGTGGAAACGCGCAACCGTCCGGGAACAACATCGTCGGCCTCCGTCGGGCACGCGGGCCCAGGACGGATCACATTTTATCGAAAAATTATGAGATTCGACCGTCTCCTCCGCTAATTCATCGATCTGGAATTTGGACCAGCGCGCTCGGCTCAATTTACAATTCATAGTCAATTAGTAGCACGTTATGAAATTTAGTGTGAAAAGCCTGCACATACATTGGCACACAGGACGCCTCTATCTAACCGTTTAAGTTCTTAAACTATTTTTTAGTCGTATTATACGCGGATTTATTGTCGCACCTTTATTACATAATGAAAATATTTTTCTTTCTGGGTTTTTCAGAATTTAGTATGATATTCTTTATTTTCTGCGGTTTTTAAACGATGTTTGAAGTCGTCGGTCTAAGTAGTTCTGAAAGTGATCGTAAAACCAGGCTTTCTCAGACATAGTTTTTACACAACCGGGTTTTCTCGATCACGACGTGGCCAGTCATCAACGGTTCCGTCTTGCACAATTAAATGCATGTTTGCTGCCATTTTCACCAGGAAAACAATCTCCGGCGCAAGAAGTTTCTTTGTTTACCAGGCCAGTTTATCGATCATCAGGGCAACCCCGTGCCGACGTTAGAATATCCGAGAACTGTTCCACGTAAGTATGTAATTGCATCGAGGAAGTGTTAGGCTGTTACAACCATTCTTATCTTCCGTGGATAAGATCCTGTACGTACTTACAAGTTTCCTTCGAGCCCCGATCAAATATCTACAGTCCACAAGTTTGAATGAAAGAACGAGCTCCAAAAAGTTCACAGTTAAGTCTCATTGTATCTCACTGTTTCAAAAACGGTGCAAGTAGAAACAGTTGATCATTAAAAATCTAGGAATTAAATAAAAATTCTACAGAACGAAAGTGATGTCAAAGGATGTTACTTCTTCGTGCAAGCTACGCTGAAATTCTATTACAATTATTTTATTCAACGACGATTAAACCCTTAAAGTTTGGTGTTAGGGCGAAGATTCTGACCAGAGTCTACTAAATATGTTATTAATTTCCTTCGAAGCGAAATAAAATTCTATTTTCGTTCCGTTGATGTACAGCTATTGGAGAACATATAACCATACAAATTTATAAATTTTCAATTCAAGTGCGAAGGTACAAGACAAACATTGACTGACACAATTTTTCCACCGAACGATGCCCATTTTTATCAGCCAGAAATTTCAACAAGAAAAATTGCGATCGGGAGCAGAGGGGTGTGAATTCGGATCGTAGCGTCCTAACCTTGGACTATATTTAATTAACCCGGCACTATGGTCCACGGCTGGTCGTTTAATCCGCCCACGTAACAAATCTGCATCGTTTACGGTCGAATTTGTTTGACGTGGGCAAGAAATTCCGAAAGGTCCCCGGAGCGAGACGGGCCCCGAATTAATTACCCGCCGGCATTGAACTTCCCTCGTGAACGCTCGCTGGCGCATGGGCGCGCGCGCGCGAGCGAGCGAGAGAGAGAGAGAGAGAGAGAGAGAGAGAGAAATAGAGAAGCAAGAAGCCTAAGCGCGGCCATCATCATCGCAGCCGCGCGTCTCCCAACAAAAGCATCTTCTTGGCTCGCCTCGGATCTTGTTGCGGGTAGTTCATTAGTCGCATTAGAGCAATTTATCAGCGATCAGGGGGCTGGACACGCTTCGATTACCGACGCTGTTCATATTAACGGCGGTGCCAGCCGAACGGACGTAACCGGGCACGACGGAGAAAAGAGAGAGAGAGAGAGAGAGAGAGAGAGAGAGAGAGAGAGAGAGAGAGAAGTGCCGGGGACCATCGCGAGGAAACGGAACAATCCAGGAAGCTCTTAGGCACGGCGAGCAACGATCTCTTTACGCGCAAGCAATTTTCACGACGAAGCCACCGGGCCGGGCCGAGACGGCACGCGAGCTGCCATACTTTCGATCCCGGTGTGTACGGCGTGGCCAGGCTCGCGAGCGTAATTTTCCCTGGAAAGTGGCCCCCTCGTTAACAGTTTTTAGGAGCCAGGCAAACGAAACGGATAACGCTGCCGGGACGCAAGGAGGAGGGGAGGGGAGGGGAGGGGGTCCACCTGGCCACGAAGACGACCACGGCTAAAAACCCGTATGCACTACCACCGGCTTCTTTCGCTAATTACATCCTGTACACTGTCAAAATATCAAGATCTGGTCACCGGTCGGATACCAGGCTACACTTTGTTCCTCCTTTTGCCGGAACGGAGAGGAGCCCGACGGGGCCTGATAACGGACAGATAGCGGGGAAAGCGAGACTGTGTTCAGGATACCGTCTCGATTTCAGGACACCAAGAGAGAGAGAGGGAGAGAGAGAGAGAGGAGGCTGCTTTTAGACTGCCGTGGGTCCGTCGGTTCTGGGGAGATTGTGGAACTCGTAGGATGAGGCCTGGGGGGTGGAGATTCGCCACGCCCGTACGCTACTGGCGAACTTAGGGTGCTAAAGCTTTCGAGAATGTGAACGTCGCTACAGTGTCTGATACACGTGGAGATTGTTTCTGATTGTGGGATTCCGAGGGGGTTGAGACTCGGGGATGATTTGCCACAACTGAACGCCGCTAGCGAAGTTTGGATCCTGAAGTTTCGAAGAATGACGATTGAGAGACACGCGAGTGCAGTGTTTTATGGATGTGAAAGTTGAGATTGTTTCTGGCTGATTACGGGGAAATAGAGATTGTGGAAGTGTACGGAAACGGAGTACAAATGGAGAAGGAAGTGCGAAAAGAGTTAGGATAGTTGTTAAATGCGCATTGTAGACAACTCGTGACAGCTGTTTTTAACGCGTTCACTGCCACCTCGGTCGCGTGTGATTGACAGTGATTTTCGACTCGGTTTGGAAATTCATTTTTGTTACAAAATATCCGGATAAACCGAGTTTCGTTGGGGTCTGTCGAATTCATAAGGGTTAAGACAGCATCCCCTATAATATATTTTAAATTTCTAGTTTTGGTTTCATGAAGTGAATTACTCTGGTTTTGTAAGAGTCTCTGGGGTTGATATTTGGCACTTAACGTGATAAAAGCGTGGACCTAACCTCAACTCTGATTCCGTTGAACATATTTTGTAAAATATTTCACAGCGTAATGGCCCTGTAAGAGAACGGAGAGGATTTAGTTCATAAATAGATTCGTTCGTAAAGATCAGATCTTCAGCTATTGATCTCTAGCTTGTTAGAACAGTTTCTTAAGAATAGTATAGTTACCCCTAAGTCCGCGTATAAGACCCACAGAAATTGAGACACAAGATTATTGGCGAAAGACCAATAATTTAATGCCAGAAACAATGATTGAAAATCTACATCCTGAACATTAAATTCCGCAGAAGAAACAATCTAATTATTCCTGTCCAAAGCCTCTCCTTTAGTAGAAACATCACGTAATATTAATACTAAAGGTCCCTCGTTGGGTGTGCGCATCATAACCACAAAGATGCTGCTCAATCTTTCATCTAACAGAACAATGGAAGAACCTATCATCACGAATAAAACGGAACAATCTGATCCAAACCTAACCCACTAAACATCTCAATCTCCTTCTTCAGGATCTCTAGAATCGACGGAGCAAAAGGTCTCCTAAAGCTAAACCACTCATAAACGTGGGTTTTTATGGAAAGTAAGAATTGTCTGCTTCGATTGCGAGAAACAAACATTCTGATAAACATTCAGATAAACATTTAGATAAACATTCTGTACTTTCTTTATAACAGTTCTAACGAATTGAAAATACAGTGAACTCTCGATTTATGTCAACAACACGGGTCTTGCCAACGACATATATCGTCCAGGAGACATACTCCGAGCTGTGTTATGTTCACGCTCCTCGGCGTCCGCGGCCTCTCACGGGGTATTCCCCGCGATAGCGGCGACATTTATCATCCAGATCTTGTTGACATATATAGAGAAATCCCTGTAGTACATTGATATTCGCTTGCACAAAAATGTTCGGTTCCAACCAATTCTTGCCACCAACATTATTTCCTTCTCGAAGAGATTTCAACAATTTTCAATCTAAAACTAGTTTTCTTTCGTCTTACAATATTTTCATTTTATTCATACGAAACTGATCCGATTTCTACATATAATATTGCAATGTTTGGTAATCTATTACATACAAATTTTGTAACGTAACAAATATTTTGTAATATTTTGTGTAACTTTGAAATAATGCCACAACAATTTCTAGCAGTGCTTCAGGGTCACCACTCGAGTGCGAAGGGTTAACAGCAGATTTTGCAGGTTTTTCGACTGTTTTAGTTTCGAAACCATAGTCACCTTGGAAACTGAGCTCGGGCCGTCAGGATATTTCGAATAGACACGTCGGTCTTGAAGAAGAGGTCTATCAGAAGGGACGCGAGGAATTGGCGGGCGTGTTGCGGACAAATTTTGCGGGGGTGTTTAGGCGATCGCGGATGATCACCGTCACGGCGTTTCCGGTCCAGTAAGCCGAGAGCAGAAAGCCTGGACGGCTGAACGCTTCGTCCGGTCGGATCAATGGATCCGAACCGGGGCGATTCCGGGAGGTTAGAAACGCTGCTGGAAATAATTCCTTCCGATCCTTGGGAAAGGGTGTCACGCGCGCGCGAAAGACGGGTTCAGTGCACGGACACGCGAGCCAAGCCAAAGCAAAGCAAAGCAAAGCGGAGCCGAGCCGAGCCGAGCAGAGCAAAGCCAGGCCGAGTCGTTGTCGTCGTCGCCTAATAACAGCCGCCGCGCCGTGTGCTATGCGGCGACAACAGACCAGATCGCACATGCGAGCCAACCAGATAAGAGAGTTTCGGGCCTGAAGCCGTGTCGTGACGGGATGTCTGCGCTATTCCATCTTGCCTGTCACTCTTGTATGACGACACACGCGGCACCGCGCATGCAGACATTGCGGACACCTAACTGCTCCGCGAGCGAAGCCCGAAGTGCAGGACTCGCGTGCAAACGTCGCCAGACGTGTGAACACCGCTCCGTCTCACCTGATACACCGACTGCCGGGACACTTCGAATGGACACGAAGTCCGCTCGTGAACAAAATGGTCGACGCGGGACGTTATATCGCGAAACTGCGAATTTTATGCACTTAAAAAAAAATTAATAGATGTCATTTCAGAAACATCAAAAGAATTTTCAAATGTCTACATATTATATGGTATTATTATATTTAAACTGCAGATCTTTATGCAAAGTAAACATTTTCTACCTGAATTGCAACAGACCGCAGTGAAATGGAAATTTATTTTCTCTTATAATCGGTCGAAAATAATGTAACAGTATTTTTAAACGTTTCTAATGTTTTATAAAATCTGCAGTCAAATTATGTGATATGGTTTCATGGAGTTGATGCAAACAATTTTTATTTCGTAATTTTTTCCGCTTTATTAACACTAGAACGACGGAGCAATAAATGTGACTGACGTATATTGCTTTGTAACAGCGACAAGACTGTGCCCATTCAGACTTCATACAACTCTTATTCTAATATGTGCTTCAATGAAGAGGTTCGTTAAAAAATTTCCGATAAAAACATTTTTACAATTCCAGTAATTGTAAAAGAAAAAATTAGGAAGCAGTCAGTTTGACTGTTCCCGTCGTTCTACTGTTAAGAATAGTTTTAATATAAAAGTCGTTGGCCTTTTCGCGAATTGTCGCCAATAAAATGATTCTGCTTACGAAGAAACTGCTCGATGGGATCGAAGAACGTTACAGCACTTGGCTACTAAAAATCGTTCTACTACCGTTAGGTTCTGCCAGGTCCTGCCGATTTTTGTGCAAGTTGTGAGAAATAAGGGGTTCGCCCAAATCGTCGTTTCTTATAGCACTTGGCTTCTATATTATAGCACTTGGCTACTAAAAATCGTTCTACTATCGTTAGGTTCTGCCAGGTTCTGCCGATTTTTGTGCAAGTTGTGAGAAATAAGTGGTTCGCCTAAATCGTCGTTTCTTGTAGCACTTGGCTTCTCTATTGTAGCACTTGGCTACTAAAAATCGTTCTACTACCGGTAGGTTCTGCCAGGTTCTGCCGATTTTTGTGCAAGTTGTGAGAAATAAGTGGTTCGCCTAAATCGTCGTTTCTTGTAGCACTTGGCTTCTCTATTGTAGCACTTGGCTACTAAAAATCGTTCTACTACCGGTAGGTTCTGCTAGGTTCCGCCGATTTTTGTGCAAGTTGTAAGAAATAAGGGGTTCGCCCAAATCGTCGTTTCTTAAAGCACTTGACTTCTATATTATAGCACTTGGCTTCTATATTATGCACTTGGCAAAAATCGTTCTACTATCGTTAGGTTCTGCCAGGTTCTGCCGATTTTTGTGCAAGTTGTGAGAAATAAGGGGTTCGCCCAAATCGTCGTTTCTTAAAGCACTTGACTTCTATATTATAGCACTTGGCTACTAAAAATCGTACTACTATCGTTAGGTTCTGCTAGGTTCTGCCGATTTTTGTGCAAGTTAAGGGGTTCGCCTAAGTCGTCGTCTCGGGGAAAGAGAGAAGGAAGCGTGTTCCGAAAGCGCGTTATCAAGTCGTCGCTGCCGATTCCGGGCGGCAGGGCTTGCGCGTAATCGGCGAGCGGAGGATTTGCATCTCGGGCACGAAACAACAACGAAATCGCCGTGATCCGTGCGCGTGCAAAAAGGCCGGAGGGCTCGTCTTACACAATCGCATCAACGGGAAATCTACGTTCTCAAATTTCAAGGCTTAATTTACGAGTGCCGCGCGAGTAAATCACGGGAGAATCGCGCGGCGCATCGCGCAGCGACAAATTTATTCCCTTTCCTAGTAGATATCGCGTATCGCCGACACACTATCCGACGCGACCGAAGTTCCTGTCCGGAGCGACAATGGGGAAACAAGGCCGACCGAGGACCACGATCGTTATGGAAAATCCTGTCCCACTTCGGAACGATCATGCGGACCGTGCCGACATGTTCCTGGAATTTTGTTCGTTACCCTTCGGCTCTCTCTCTCAAATTTAACAGGCAAAGAACTAATTAAAAAGGCAGCAAAAGATCGGGAATATTTACACGATCCACTATGAGTCAATATATTATCATTAACATATCAAAATATTTTCATTAGAAAATATTTTACCTATGCGATACTACAGGAAACTATTCCGAGATCAATTAACCCTTAGCGACTTTAAGGCGCCACTAAAAATTGCTGTATAATTATTGAAAATATTTTTTTCCATTATTAAAGTTGTTTGTATTTAATAAGTTACTAAACGCCTCGGTATTGTACGAATAAAATGCACCATTTTCGTATGTATAACATGGAAACAAAAATATAGAAGGGAAATGTATTGGAGTTAAAATGTTTTGGAGTTAAAATAACTTCGAGCGGAAAGGGTTAAATGAATGAATTGAAGGGTGCGAGCGATGCTTGGGCAACAGAAAAATTATCAATATATTTTTCTTACGCGCAGAATTGTAGTCCGCGTGTTTCAAGAGCTTCTTATCATCCGCAATTAGCATTTGTCCAGCTAAATCGCGAAGGTTTCGATCGTAGGTGAGTTTCAGATGGAAATCGTGATTAGCGGAGAATGTGGTGTAGCAATTGGAGTTTTCTAATTCGGTACCAGCCACCAGGAATCGCGGCTGACACACGAGTCATCGGTACACACATTTAAATGTCTGATAGTCGACCTTTTGCTCGGCGAAGTCTAATCTCGTAGCTGTCACAGGGTGTCTTCCCTACCGCGTCCTCCTTCGCGCGATAAAACCAGCCCCTTATCGTTGCCGATCTCGAGCGTTGCTTCAGAGATCGGCTCGCGTGATTTTCGAGGCATACCAGCGCGTTTACGAGCGAGCAGAAGCGTACGAAGAGCACAAGGGGGGCAAAACGCTCTCCGCTGGGCGCTTGGCTACCGAAATCGCGTGAAACCTCCGGGAATTCAACTGTGTCCTCCATAAAAACACAAAAGGGCCCTTACAGAGATCCCACAAGCATGCATAAACCTTCCGTACACCTCCCCAAACATTACACATCGCTTCGTTGCCATTTTTACCATGGTTTAATTGTTTTCTATGTAGGTAAAAGAAATACGATAAAGGTTATGTAAATTTAGGTTATGTTATGTTATGACGCGCATTACAAAATCTAACTGATTAGGATTGCCTGAATGAAGTGTCACACTCTTACATAAATCTTTGTGGAATAATAGCTTTTAATGTAGTTTCTTGTGTTTACAGGTAAGAGTGTAACCAATGTAAATAATGTAAATAGTTATTGTAAATAGCGAATAAAACTTTAATCTTGTGTTTACAGTGAAGCTCAGTTTGGTTATTATTTCCTCAAGATAAATTAAAGAACGAAAGGATAAACTTATTATATGTATACACAATTTTCTATAGATATTAGAACATGAATAAATCTATTGATATCAACGTTCGGCTAAAGATTTTGTAAAGACAGTAGATGCTCTATTCTTTGTCGCTAAATTCTAGAAAAATTCTACATTCTACATTATTCAACACTAAACCTACCACGGTCAAAATGGCCGGATTTATACCTTACGGTTATTGAAACTACGAATATTCATTCATGGAAAATAGTGGAATAAATTTCCTTGCCCAGGCATTTATTGTATAGAAAATTGCGGACAATCCCAATTTTAGGGTTGGCATTGTTACAAATGCGATATTTACGAGATGCTGTTAACGCTTGGCAGGGTTTGTGTTAACCACTTTCTATAGCAAGATTGCTCCTTAATGACCCCTTAACATGATGCCATTAAATAGGCCGAACGGAAGAAAATAAATCGAAAATTGCCGAGCGACGCTGAAGCCGGAAGTAGGAAGAATAACCGAGGAATATCGAGGCTTTCGAAAAAGGACGACGCGGTTGCAAGTGCACCGACATCCGGGGGATGACGCCTCGGTGCACCGTTCCCGATGACGTCCTAGCCGTTGCACGTGTATATCGTCCGTCGCTCGTGAAATGTAGATCGACGGTGATTTACTTATCAAGAATCGACGCTTCGCCGGAGGTAAATGGTCGAGTCGTGACCATTAGTTCACGGACTGGTCAGTCCGTACGTACGTAGGAGCGGGCCGTGCGCTCGGGATCGAGCGAGTACGCTAATATCCGCGCCGTGTGAGGCCTTCCTCGGCCCCCAACACGATGTTCTTGTCTCTCCGCCTAACGTCCATCGAGATATTCCACCGTGAACCTTTAAATTATTTCGCCCGGTGATCGGCCCCGAGACAATCGGGAATTACGACGGACGGCGAACGTTGATATTTTCATTCCTACCGTGCTGCGACTCTCCTCCGTGAGTTATGACCGGGATCTTTATGCAAATCCCAGCTGTTCGCGGCGGATTCACGGACACATCGGCCCGATACTATGCCTATCGATGTATGAACAACGACGGATATTCCGTACACATGTTCCGAACCGAAGAATCGACGGAAACGCGCTCGTAAATGTTTTCGTGTGAACCTGGCCGTGTCTCTTCGCGTCTGAGAGTTACGCGAGGAATACAAGAATTTTACACGAGCTTGATGGTTAATCAACGTTTTCCTTGTAAGAAATTATCTGGGTCTACAAAATGAAAATATTAAGGACGAGTAACAAGGTTATTTATTTCTGCGTGTATTCTGTATTTCAGTGTATTATGAAAGAATACACTGTTGTCTCTAAATTCTCTTAACCTTAAAATCCGCAGAATAATTGTCAGATTTTTATTTCGATGTTTGTTCAGTACATTTCAGAATAATGTGCAAGTCTTGTATTCAATCTTGCAAGATCTATGATCGACTCTTTAACACTAGGTTTACTTTACAAAAACAACATGAATTTATCGATCAAAGTTTGTAGTCACTTTTTTAATAATATGTATTTTTACAATCTCAATATTCGCAAAATTTAAAGATATTAGAATCCGTCACTTTGACGGGTCCCGTAAATCCAGTGCTAAGAAATGTTGGTTTTTCTGCGGTTGTACAAATTTTCTTAAATTGTATAAAAATCTTCAGCAGAATGTGCAACGCATATTTGATGGATTTGCAAAACGAATATGAGAATTTCCGTTCGAGCGACATGTCGCGGCACGACCGCAACGCCGTAGAACGAATATAGTTAGTTTCCGCAGTGCGTCTAACAATTTTCAATCGCGAACAATCCTGGCAACGGGGTCAGCTCGTTACGACCCGCCAAGAATAGTCGGTCCACGCTGGTCACGCCAGCAAGTCAAGCAAGGAAGCAATTTCTGTAATTCCAGTGGCCATTCGAAGACGAAGACGCTTGGGAACGTACGAGCGTACTGCTCGTTCGTTGTCGTTTCTCCGAGCGGACATGAAGCCGAGAGAGCGCCGGGTTTGCGCAACGAAACGACGCCGACGAGGCTTCGAAATCGCTTCGAGCCGACGCGCGACGCGACGCGACGCGGCTCGTCACGATAAGGGCCCAGTTTTATCGACGTGCACGCAATTGACAATAAATTGCCGTCGGCGCTGGCGAATCATCCGCTAACAATCGTGGAACAGCAAAAAATTATCGTCGCCACGGCCCAACGCTCGGAAAACAACGATACGCAGTTTCGCACGCATCGGAGCTCGCAAAAATACCAGCGAAAATCACGCGAACTCCACGGCCGAGGGAAAAATGCGAACACGGTCTCCTCCATCTTCGTTGCCACGATTTTTAATATTCCGGATTGTTAATACGGGTATATATTTATACTCGCAACTGAAGTTATTTGTGTTGCATTAATCTAATAAGGTACTTCAGTGTTTTACTGCAATCCGTGATTACACGTAATTGCATATTCTTTACGCGAGAATTCCAGCGTCTCTTACGAATCCTGGATTATTGTTTTTAGCGTGATCAACTGCGTGCAATCTTTCAATTCTTTCATGTAAAAATGCATTTTATAACGACGTGCTGAAAATGATACGTTTCGCTACTTCGGAAGTACTGAATACGATAATAATGGGTTCACAAAAATTTCAGAATGTTGATATATTATTTCCAGAACATTTTTAGAGAAACCAAGATATTTTGTTTTGGCTCCAGTCTCTTGCAATCAACGTTCAAAAAATCCACAATTCACTAATTACACCGAGAACGGTAACCTCATTTTCTGAGGCTCAAAAATCGGTATTTTGCCTCGCTTCTACTTTTCGTCGAAAGCCTCGGAGCCTCGTGGCGCGGTTTTTTTATTTTCGTGAAATCGACGACTACGTTCCCGCTAATTAAACATCATCGGCGATCGTTCGCCTAACTAATGCGTTCGAGTTGCAACGCGGAAAGCAAACAACGACCGCTCGTCCCTCAAACTTCCCCGGGATATTCATCGCGATCCGTTCGCGAATTAATCAACTTTCGCCCGGTGCGGTGCGCGCGATATCGATAAACAATTCGCAGGAAGTTGCGCAACCGGCGCTCGATTTCCGGTGTGCAGAAAAACCGTGGACGCCGGTTTCTTTTTTCTTTCTTTTTTCTTCTTTTTCCTTCTCCGCGAAATGCGGGAATGTCGCTGAAATTCCACGCGGTTCCTTTACCAGACGAAATTCCCATGCGCGCGTGCACTTGGCGCAGCAGGAATTCTCTCACGTCGCCGTCGTCCGTTCGCCGCTCGGATTTCCATTCCGAGAAACAATTGCGCCCCCCCGGTCGGCCGGGAATACCCGGAAATCACCTGTTCCGCCATATTTCGCGTCGGCTACGGACGATAATCCCCGGCTTACCTGGCCGCCATTCCACAGGTAAAGGCGCTAAGGGACTAGTCAGCCGTGCTTTCTGCCCGCACGAAAATCCGTTGAACGATTCCCGGACAATGCGGAAATTTCGTGCCCTTTCCCAGACCGCTTTGCTCCCCCATTAGGCATTGTTTCGTTTATTGCCGGCCAAACAATACGCAGTGGTCCGCGAAATTTGTCCCTCGAAATCATAATTTTCCAATCGTACCGCACGACTTGACTTTTCTTCGGCCAACAGCACCGTTGATGTACCAAACGACGTGCAAGAAAGATTTCGATAAAAATTGCCATTGGAATATCGTGGGAAAATAAATACGGCTCTTTCCAAAGCTTTTCTTGCGTGAACCAGGAATGAAAATTTAAAGTATAACTCTTGTAGATCTAAAGAAAGATTTCGATAAAAATTGCTATTGGAATATCGTGGAAAAATTAACACGGCACTTTCCAAAGCTTTTCTTGCGTGAGCCCGGAATGAAAATTTAAACTCTTGTAGATCTAAAGAAAGATTTCGATAAAAATTGCCATTGGAACATCGTGGAAAAATTAATACGGCTCTTTCCAAAGCTTTTCTTGTGTGAGCCCGAAATAAAAATTTAAAGTATAACTCTTGTAGATCTAAAGAAAGATTTCGATAAAAATTGCTATTGGAATATCGTGGAAAAATTAATACGGCACTTTCTAAAGCTTTTTTTGCTTGAGCCAGGAATGAAAATTTAAATTATAACTCTTGTAGATCTATGTTAATTACAGTGGCAGTGGACGTGTTGAAAGAACGATAACTTTCTAAATATTGAATTATGTGAAAATGAATTTTTGAAAAATTGCAACTGCTCGGAATTGCAGAGAAAATACAACAAAATATTATAAAATTTTGAATTAGAAAATTATCTCTGTCATTTAATACATTTCACGATGTTATCTATATTTTTTAGTACATTCGGTTTGAAGTTTTCTTCGCAAACCTGATTCAATAGTTCGCGATGCAAGAGATTGATTTGATTATCTGCTTCATATAATTGAACTAGTCAATACAGTAAAAATTAGCAATTTAGTTGGTTTAGATATCCGCTGGACAATATCTTGTGGAAATTAAATAAACCCTCGTCTCTTGATTTGCATAAGGATTTCGTACTCCTCGCGTAGAAGAGAAAATACATTTCTATTGCCCACTTTTCGACTCGTACAGTTTCTCGATTTCAATCGAATGGTTGTAGTAAGTGTTACTAATTTAGCTCGTATCTCTTTAAAAGTTGTAGGCGTTCTGGTTTCGCGGTTCAGAAGTTGTCATTGCGACAAAGATAATCTGTCGCGTGCGAAGATAGCAGGCTAACCATAGAACTATAAACTTCCTCGGGAAGCACTGTAGATATAATTGCGAAAGACTTTGCGGTTTCGTCTAATTGGTTTACCGGGGAACGTTATCAGCCGACTGCATGAGGCTTCATAGGTAGCAGAGTGAAAGATAAGAACGAATTGATAAGTGAGTATCAACATTGTCGACCGATACGACACAATCTGATGAAGCCGTATGGATCCTCTATTTTGTTAACACCCCCTAACACCCCGGTTTTAACATTTCACTAAAATCCTCGAGGACAGCTATCTCAGATTAAAATTTTGTTCTAAGAACTTTAAGCTGTTCCTTTAAACAAGTTTCGAAGCAAAGTGTGGAAACTAAAATTAAAATTAAAAGCCTCTAAATTCAAACTAAGATTTTAGACATGGGTTCTGTAAAGCTTCGCAAAAATTCTAAAGAAACCCGACATTCCATTTACGGTCTAATCTAATTGAGCACTTCCCTATAATTCTCAACAACCCCCATCAACATTAAAAATTGCTAAGGAAGCCGCTTGCCTGAACCCGTTTAAGAACTCTACTCCAAAATTCCGCTAAAGTCCGTGTTAAACAATTAGAAAATGAGACTCGCCGGGCCCCGGGCCAGCGAAATTAGGGTGTCGGCGGCTGTCGAGATGATTAACTAAACCGTGAAAGGGCAGTAAAAAGGGTCTCGCAAGCCCGGTCCGCATATAAATCTTGTCCGCGTTGCGGCATTGTGCTAATGTCTCGGTTCACAGATCAACGGTCGCAATTAATCAGGGTTCCTGCGTCGGTGTGCTAATAGAGAAACATGAGACGTCGACTCACCGATAGTAGTCCTTCTTGCAGTAGATGTTTCCGTCCCTGCTGAAACAGGTAACCTCGCCGTCCAGCCCCTGACGGCAATGGGAGCACTGGAGACAGGCGGCGTGCCACCTCCTGTCAACCGCCTGCAGGTAGAACCTGTCGGATATCCGGAGGCCACATCCGGCGCAAACCACCCCCGGGACGTCCTCGGACTGCGCCGGCGGCGTGGGTGGCGGCTCCAGCTTCGGGATAGCGTGCAAATGCTCCGAGGTCTGCTGTTCTTGCGAATGAGTCTGCGGATGGAGATGCGAGTGGTGGTGGTGGTGGTGGTGATGGTGGTGGTGGTGGGCGGTTTGGGGCGGCATGCTCAGGTCGCTGGGGTTCTCGAAGCTGCTGTTGCTGTTCCTGTACTCCTGTCCACCTGCTCGGCACACAAACGATCAATTGCGCTCCTCTTGGAAACCCTCTGATGCCTGATTTACATCCCCTAACAACGCCGCACACCGTCTCTCGAATTAAACCCTTACACACTCTGGCCAATATTTTCAAATGAACTCTATGTCCTGGTAACAACTCGTGTTTGGTTGGCAGTTTTGACGGATTTATTTGTTTAAAACGCATAGACATGGTGTACTAACTCTGGAGATTTTTTTTTCAAGAATAATAGACTGCAGATTTTATGCATTTTGATTAAGGGACCCAATCACTGTGCATATTCTAATTATACTTATTTTTAAAGCGTAACGAATATTGAAACAAAGATTTTTTTCATTAAAATCAATTAATGTATATGTTGTATATACATACAGGGTGCGGCCGAATAACATGTACAAGCGGACACGAGGCGATACCTAATGAGAAAATAAGAAAAAAATATAGAGTAGAATTTCTTCATCCGAAGCTTTGTTTTCGAGAAAATCCAGTTTGTATACTATCCGATATTCATTGTCTGACGTGTATGATCATGACCAGCCAATTCTACTTTCTACATATAGTGAAGCACACGAACCAGGCGGATCTTTAAATTCAATTGTCTCGAAAACGAGGCGTCAAATGAAAAACATGTTATTCCTTCGTTCCGAATCAATGTAGAAAAAAGAATTCAAAAAGAAATCAATGTAGAATCACCCCCTGCCCGCTTGTACACAGTATATCTCTTTTTAAATATTTGTCATGCTTGAAAACAATTAATATACCCCGAGAGTAATTGGGTCCTTTGCCCTACAAAAAGAAAAATATTTTAGTCAACTACAAAAGTGCAATGACACTAGAAGAATTGAATGATGTTACGTTAGTCTTGACGTAAGGTCGTTTCGGTGAGTGTATAGAGACTCGCTCATGTAGATTGATTATGATCGAAGTCTTAGTGCTCTAACGAAGGAGCACCAAGCCACGTCAAAGTGAACGTAGACAGTGTGAATGAAGGACTTACGGAAGCTAACGATGACGTCGTTAAGCGAAGCGTTAACGAGAGACGTTACGGAGGGAAAAGGGCGACGCCGTATGTAGAAAAAGGAAGGTACGAAGGAAATGTCAACCCACCTCCAGGCGAATCGTAGTCCCTAGAGTCGTAGGGGGTGGTGGGTCCGTCGTAGCAGTTGTTGTTCGTGCCACAGTGGGTCTGATGCAGGGGTGTATGATGGGGCCCGTGATGGTGGGCGGCAGGAGGACTGCACGGTAAGGTGGTGGGTCGTGCAGCGTCGCCCATGGACGCGGGGAGGCAGGGACTTAGGTCCCTCGCCTGGTCCACTGCTCCGGGCCCCCCCGCGCTGCCGGGCCCCCCTTGACGCCCCACAGCCAAGCCGCTGCCACGCTCCTGCGAGCTGGCCGGCTGCTGGAACAAACACCAATAGTCGAGGACTTTAGAAACTCTCTTGGAACACCGTTCTGTTCCCGATACTTTTTGATCGACGGGTATTGCCCAATCATCCGCCGCCGATCCGTCGCTCCGTGTCCCTCCACCTTCTATCCTCGCGGCCGAACAATTGCATAACCCTGAAGGCTGCCACGGCGAAAACGGAACAGTTGCGAGAGGTTCCACGAATCGCTGACTAATGCCGATCGGCTCGAGTGCGTCGGAACTATATATTTACCGGTCGATCGGGGCCTCGAATCACCTGGGGACCTAGTCATCCCCAAAGTCATCGGGATCCTCACCTTTCGAACCTGTCCGACCGTTGGGGAAGAACGAACGAGGCTGCGATTCGTTAATTCGTCCCTGCTCGGAGGAGATTCTTGCCAAGCTGGTTGTTAATAATCTTTTGAAAAACCAAAGGATTTTCGAACAATCTCTTCGGAAGCACTTTAAATCAGTGAACCGTCTGGAGTGATATCGTCATAAAATTCTCCTATAGAAATTCCAAAATCAAGGAAATTATTAACACTTTATCGACCGCTCACACAACAACCGCTACGACCTATACCTCACCGTTTATCGTGCAAAGGAAAAATATTAAATTTGTTTATAATTTATATTGAAAAGTTCTTTAAAATTAATTCTTCAAAAATACTGCCGGCCCCTGGCGACGTTTGATTACATAGACGTGCGGTCGTTAAAGTGTTAAGCTTCTCTCGGGTACAACGCTATCATGGAAAAGCTTCTTCGCGTTGTTCTACTCTACTATCACAGACCGTCACGAACGCAAGCCCAATAGAAAAGCCTATTCAAAAAAGAGCGATGGATCGGTTCGATTGAAACCTAGCATCTTTAAGCGTTACCGGTGGAAGAAGAGACCTAGAAGAAGAAGATGAAGAAGAAGAGGACTCCTGGAACGGTGTCGCGCCGAAGAAAAACCCACTGGTGTGCGAGGCAGAGAGAAACGCGCGGTGAAAGTGATCAAGGAGGCTCCGATTAGAGGAGGAGCTCGAGAAGAGTAAAGGAACAAAAGCCACCAATACCGATGACGCCAAAAAACCCCGGCACCGCGTCCTCCCCGTGCAGGTCGATCGCGAGGAAGGGTCCGACGGTGGTAAAAGCAAGGGAACCGGGGTCCCGAACATGGCGAAGACACTTTCCACGGAGGCGGAGGATCCGTAAAGGACATCGTCTCGGGGGGGACGTCTCGCTGGAGGACAGCCTCGGCTGTCGGCTAGCCGCGGCTGTTCGGAATAGGCGAAATAGGACAACAACCTATCGGCCGAGGAAGAAGAGAGGCAGCGCGGAGGCACGGTAGCCGGGGAAGTGACAGCGGATTACGGCTCGGTTGACATCGGCAAAGGGCAACGACGACGGGGCCTAGGGAAACGGAGAAAGATAAAGAGTTGGTAGCCGGTCTCTGATGGATGTCGCAAGGCGGTGTACCGCGCATGCGCGCGACCCTATAAGGCGCCCGGAGCCGGCCAATCCGAGTCGCCGGCGTGTTTCAACTGTCAACGCGGCCGCGGCGTACCGCGGGACATAAATTACAAGGCTAGGCTGGTCCTCTCTTTCTCTGCCCCCTTCAGCCTTCCTCTTCTTCTTCTTCTTCTTCATCTTCCTCTTCTTCTTCAATAGGCTGCTCCCCTCTTTCTCTGTCCCCTTCGAGCCTTCTTCCTCTTCTTCCCAGCCATCTCCCCCCTTCTCGTCGACAGCCCGAACTACCTCCAACCCTCCGCCGGTTCTCCTTCTTTCCCTACGACCCTTTCCTCCGCGTTTCCTTCCACTGGCCTCCCCTTTCCCTTCGGCGTCATTCTTCCTATCGGAGGAAAACCGATGCTGTACTTTACGACAACAGATACCGGTATTTACTGCGCGGCAGCGACGCGGCGCGTTTGCGCTCCCGCGAGCCCCCGCGACGCCCGACGTCGTAAACATCCGGGCGCTCTCGCGCGATCCGGCCCTGACGAATTTAAACGGCGAGCACCGAGGAATTAATTGCTCCCCCTCGACGAACGTCGCGCCAATGGCTTAGCGAAGCGCTGCCGCTGTGATCCAATTATACGAGCCTGCGGTGATTTGCGCTTGGGAATCCGCTGCGGTTCGCGGTGAGAGCTGTCGTGCCATCGTGTGGCAGAATTTCGTTGCAGACTGCAGCAAGATTGTTGCATTGTTGTCGATGCAAAATCAAACGTGAGGATGTTCGAAAATCGACTGGTTTTCTTTTGTTGCGTCTATTGTCCATTATATATTGAGCTCGACTGAACGTTTAAGAAATCGACGGTGCTCGTCGACGACACGGCAGAATTTTATTTGTAATTGGAGAAAGATTGTTGGCCTGTTGTCAGCGCAAAAGCTGACGGGACTGTTTGTAGCGGAGAGAAAGGAATGAACTCATTCCTGTGATCTGTTTTGTTCGAGGCACGACTGAGGAAGAATCTTGGAAGAATTCTTCAGGGCTAATTGCAGGCGGAAGTGCGCGAGATTAGCGGACGACTTAGTTTCCCGTAGACGGCGCTAATGTCCTTATTTAAGTCTTTGCGTTCGACACGAAAAGATTAGTCGGAAACGAGGCTCGGACAAGCCGTAAGTAGACACGGTGCACAATGATCAGACATTATAGCCAAGCACTGTCGAAGGCGTGTACCATTCCGAAATTTAAACCGAATAAGCGAGACGTCGTACTAAATATTATTTTGTAACAATTTACATCGTCCACCGGAACTTCTCTCGAGCAACAAAAGAAACGATGAAATTTCCCTCGGGGAAGATTCACCGATGCACAGTTCGCAACCGCAGTTTGCACGGCAATTAGAAAATCGTCTACAACAAATCGTTCGATGCAAATCGCCAGATCCCCGGGCAACAATTTAACACCCAACACCCCGAATCTCCCGAGAATGTAAGCAACGAACGCAATAAAGATCCACAGTCCGTTAAACAAACACTTTTGGCCAGCGGCGCATATCTCGGTAATTAGCCATTTGCATGTAATTTTCGCGCGGGACACTGTGGCGTTTCCTTTTTCGCCGGTGTTAAGTACACTCGATCGACCCGTCAATGGAACGTAATAGAAAATAGGCACGCAGTGGGGCCGTTAAATAAAGAACAAAGTAATCGTACAGATGATCTGCACGCGATATTCGCGTTCTAATAGCCACGCTGCATTTTTTTTTTTAATTCTTTTCCTTTTATTTTCCCCTATCGAAGTTGATCCGTCTCGAGATACTGGCTCCCGCAGAAGGACGCCGATGGCGATCGAGCTGCGCGAACGAATCGATGGATCACGTAAATCGGGAGGGGGGGGGGGGGCAGAACATTGTGGTTTATGGAGAGATTGATAAAAATTGCAAACCTTTGCGGGAAGTTTTCCGAAAGATTTTCGCTGGTTTCCAGATACGAGCAGCTAGCAGGAGGCTAGATTGGGCCGCGGATCGATGGATAGCGTAGATCGGGAAGGCCAGGACATTCTGCTCACCGGGCAAACCAATGAAAATGACTAATCACTCCGTGCGTCGCATCGCGTTCTCTTTTTCTTTTTCCCCGTCGACTTGGATCTGTTTCGAGATAAAAATGAGCCGTGCAGTTGGATCGATGGATCACGTAGATCGAGGGAGTCGAGGCATTATGCCGAACGGGGACGCTGATCAAAATTGTAAAAACTCCGCGCGAGGATTTTTCTTCTTCCCCGTCGACTTTGTTCCGTTTCGGGCCGGCAGAGGTGCGTGCGAGCGGATCAACGGATCACGTAGATCAAGGAGGTTGGAGCGTTACGCTGAACGAGGAAGCTGGAACTTTGTTCGCACGTCGCGAGGATTTTCTCTGCGCCGTCGACGTAACGGTTACGTCTGCTGCGCGTTTCTTATGTAATAAACCGGGGCCGCGTAAAGAATCCGAAGAACGCGCGTCTCCGTGGTGTCCCGCGAACGCCCCTGTTCGAGAACTGTGCTCGTTTCCTTCGAGGATCACTGATTAAGCCTCCGATTGGAACTTTGATTGGGCGACTTTCTTGCCTCGATCCCCGGGACGCCCCGCCGAGCTGGACTCGATTCCACGGACGAATATGTCATTTTTGAACCAGTTCTGTCGATCACGCGGAGGACGATGATGCTCGCCGCTCGTTCCTTGAACGGCTCCCTCGCCAGAAACGACAGCGAAAGTTTCTCTATTTTACGATCGTCCCACTTAGAGATCGAACGGCGGAGAGCTCGCGCTTTAACGACTGTCCATCGAGAGCCTAATCATCCGCATATCTTCCTCTTCTGCAATCGAACGCTGCCGATCGTTCCGCAGTATAAAAGCGCATCGATCCAGGGGAATCGGAGTTGAATAGAAAGTTATTTCTTATCACTGAAGGGGACGCGTTGCCGGCAATACCGCGCTCAAATGTAAATCAACTCCACGAAGATTATTCTTCTTGTCCGCGGATTATTCATTTTCGTTTCTCATTGGAACAAACAGGAAGCGAAGCCAGAAAATTCGAGAAGTTAATTTCCCACGGAAAAATTAAGGCGTCGAATTTCGGACTCCATCTGCCACCATTTTGGGAGTTGAATGGAATGAAGTTAACTCCACGAAGATTATTCTTCTCGTCCGCGAATTATTAATTTTCGTTTCTCATTGGAACAAAGAGTAAGCGAAGCCAGCAAATTCGAGAAGTTAATTTTCCACGGAAAAATTGACGCCTCGAATTTCGGTCTCCATCTGCCACCATTTTGGGAGTTGAATAGAAAGTTCACTCCACGAAGATTATTCTTCTCGTCCGCGAATTATTAATTTTCGTTTCTCATTGGAACAAACAGTAAGCGAAGCCAGCAAATTCGAGAAGTTAATTTGCCACGGAAAAATTGACGCCTCGAATTTCGGACTCTATCACAATTTTGGAAACGAATGCGAACGGGATTGCACGAGCTCAGCTCGAGGGCAGCATGATCGCCTCTCGGAAAATTGTTAATCCGGGATATCGGTGTCGAGGAAAGTCAAAGGTCTGAAACAGGGAACGCACAATAGTTTTCATTTACAGTTCCAGGGCTTAATGTCATCATTAACCTCGAGCGAACCGCCGGAACAATGCACGCTTTTTCCAGCAGTCAGGCGCGTTTCTTAACACTCTATTGTGTTAAGTTGCACTTGTACAGCGCCGAAGACGGTTCCCGGGAGCGGAGCACCAGCGGCAGCAGCGGTCGGCTGGTTTTCTTTCGACGTGTCTCAATGAGATTTCCCAACCTCCTCGCTCGGCGTGTATATCGACCGGCCGAAAGAAGCGCCGACAACGAATGCAAATGCGGATTCCCCCTCGGGGAGAATTATGGTACGCTCCGCTTTTCCATTTCCGACGGTTTCTCGCGAGCGCGACGCTTTTTGCCGGTGTCCTCCATTTTGGTGAACCATGCCATGCGAGAATTTCACGAATGGGGAGCCCTGAGTTCCTTATGCGGATCAAGAGCCGCGACCCAGATATTCGAAGCTTGTGGACGTTGGAAATCCGCCCTAGGAACTCACCGGAAGAATCCTTTGACTGTCCTCTAGACTGTTCGCAAACTATTTCGGAACTTACTATACCACTTCACTGTCCCTTCTGACGTTAAACTTCATGAAAATATTCCTAGAGTTTGCTGCGAGCTGCCCAAAAATGGCTATGGAAAATGGTAAAATATTAACTGTTGTTAACAGACGGTGGTGAAAGTTTACTGTTTGAATGTATTTTTAATGGTGTTGGACAGGAGCAATCCTTGTTTAATTTTATTCTAACGCAACCATTACCGATAGGAGATTTTACGATTTATTTTCTCGCGCTCGGAGTACACGAAAAATTCTGAAAAAATTCGCCCAGGTACTTCCAGGTCCACAGTCCGAGCCTACAGAATCCAAAACTCCGAAAAAATTCGTGAAACTTCGTATCAGCGTGTGCACCAACTTTAGCAAAACTGCCGCATAATATCTGTATCAATTTTTTTAGACTCATTCGGTACAATTTCCGGACACTTGGGGGAGGCCAAAAAATCTGCAAAAATTCACGAAGACACTTCCAAGTCCGTGGTCTAACCTTATGCGGTTCAAATTCGGAGTAGACGTTCAGGAAACTTTGTGTCGCAATAATTGCGTGCGGCAAATTTCGCTGACGCATCGAAGGAGGCCTAGCGTGCCGCGGCCCGGTTAAATTCAATTAACAATTTATCCCGCCGGCTAACCTTGCGATTTTCAGGCGAGGCGTGATTCGAGCTCGTGCACGCGTTGATTTCCCGCTGAACAAAAAAAATCGCTCGATCTCGAAACAATTTCCATTAACTGTCAAAGGGAAACGCGATATCTCGAATTAGCAATTCCCGGGTCGCGAGATGGGAAAAATGGCTCGGATCCGTTATCGACCGTGCGAAGTCCGGCAGCGTAGTCGTTAAATCATAGCGTTATCGGCGCCGGCAGTCAGTCAACGTGTCCGCGACGAGCGCTGGTGGCCGGGCAAAAAGGTGAAAAGAATCGAGGCAGGTATAAGCGAGAGCGGCTGCAATTGGTGGTCGATATCTCGAAACGGCTGGACCAGTGACGGCGCACAATCGAGGCGACATTTCTGCCGGCATTCTACGGGTTTTCGTGCCGGCATCCCGCGAGGCGGATTCCGCGCTCGTTATTTACTTCACGTTTCGCGAAAATGAAAAAGGCGGGGTCTTGTGCAAGTTCGCAACGCGAGCGCGGGCTCGCGCGCGCGCGCGCGGTGAAAGTCCGGCGTGCGTTTCGCGGCGCGGGTCCACTCTCCGGATGGATAAGGATCGTGAAGATCGATCGACCGGTCGACGGTCTTTCGTGGGAAATTTATAGGATGGCCGGCCGGTTGCGAGATCTCGAGGAAATTCTGGAAATGGACATCCTGTTCACCGTCGCCTCGCGGAAAACCGAGAATATTAACGTCACCAGGCTCTTTTCCCGCGTGCAACAATTGCAATACCAAATTCCACGACCTTCTTACAGAGATTTCAATTTCACAGGCTTGTACTATGGCCTCTGAAGTTTCTCTCTGAATTTTTGCAAATTTTTCTGCACCACCCAAGCGCGCGAAAATCGTACTCTCGAAAGTCCCAGTAAAATCGAATTAAATCTTTCGTCACTTGCTTTAAAGCAACAAATAAATAAATTAAATTAAATTAAACCTTTCGCGAGAGAAAATCGTATATGGATTCTAATACGGGTGAAATCGGGATGAAACACAATTCCGAAAGAACCTCCATCATTTAAATTCAACAAACACTTCAAAACTTTTGCTGTAGAAAGATCTCCAGCCCGTTGGAACTTCGCCGCTTCGAACAACGACGAAGAGTGACAAATAACATTCTTCGTCCCAGTAATTAATTATCAGGTCTCCGAAAAGCCCATTATCAAGCTGAAATCGTCAGCGACGTCTGCGGCTAGCAAACGTCCTTGAAACTGTTTCCTTGCTCGAGCCGCCGCGCCGTGGAAACTTCTCAGGGCGAGTTCTCGAATCGATCCCGTTTTCCCATGGTTGGGCGCGATAACATGCGAATTTCCCGTGAACGTTCGTGGAAAAATTCTCGAACAACTCCCGGAGCCAATGGGTTCCCGTAAATCATAACAGATCGTGACACGCGACAAAAAGGCTCTCGCTCCAATTACCCCGATCCCCTTGGCGGGAAAAACCGAAGCAAGAAAATTGCCTCGGCGGCTAACCGCGAAACTTCGTTACGTGGCGTTGCCTCGGGACGATAAGACACCGCGAAATAAATTTCATTAGATACGGTTTCGAAGATATTCCGCGAAATCGCATGGCTCTCGCGCGACGATTTCGTGACCGCCGGCGAGGAGGGAAAATTCTGCCTGGCACGTGATGAGTTCTCCGCGGATTTCTTTTTCGGCAGTCCTCGGTTTCCCGTTTCAACCATACTCTGGTGGTTCTAACTGTCCCAGATGCGTTTCTGAAAGATGTTCCCTCTTTCTCCGTATTGAACGTGATCTTGTTCCATCCGCGGAGATTTGTTGCAATAACAAAGAATTAATTTTTGTTCGGGAAAGTAATAATTTGTACGATAATTTCCACGAATTTACATTTTTATAGACAAAATTCGAGAGCCAAAAATATCAGCGTTTCCTCGAAACGAATACTGCAATGCAGCAAAGTCTACGCTCCAAGCTAGTATTCCATCATTTTTAGAAATCATTTCGGATCGTTAAAGGACCAGTCATACGACGCGTGAATCATGCGGCTATTATAAAAGCCAAAGCCCTCGTAAAGCTGAATGAGAAAGAATTACATTTCTATTCGCTAAGAAATTAACAATTCATTAACGTTTACCGCACCGTAGTACAGTTGATTGACGTGTGTACACATCGAACGCGCTTAACTGGTTAAATAAGCGAGCACGATGAAAGATGGCAAATCCTGCGATCGATAGAGAGGAATCTATTTCGGAGCCTGGAAACGTTCAAAAGAAAATTCGTCCGAGCAGCCCGACAAATAAATCCGCAGATAAGGTTGCGATTCCCGTTGCACCGTCCTCGTAAACAGCCCAAATACAGAAAATGATGGTTCATATACGCTTCGCGGACGGTGCTGTTATCGGAGTATAAAATTTCAAGCAACATTGATCGGGTTTTCTGGCCGCGGCGCGGCGTTTCCGGCCAATAAAATGTCCGACGAAACGAAAGGGAGCCGTCGAGTTGAAAAATGCCCGGCCGGCTCGCGGGACGGAGCAGGAAACCGATCCAGTATGGCCGTGGAGAACGGCAGGCGGCCGCAAGCCGGAGCTTTTTCACGGTTTTATAAGCACGCTGGTCCACCGTGTTGCCCGGCGGCGTATCAGCTTCCCTTGGCCGGGCCGTGATAGTGATAACAATAAACAGCCTCGTCGCGTCTACTCGGCGCGCGGACGGCGCTGTGGTTTTCTCTCTTAAAACGCGTGGGCGACGGTTAACACCGCGGCGAACCGATAAACTGGCCCGCTATCTGCACTTCTCCGCGGCGACCGGCTACCAACCACTCTCGCCAACGAAAATATCGGTCCGGGGCTCTGATCTCGTGCTACTGTGCCACCTCGGGCACGGTTGCACCGAAAAAAACCTTGTCCGGATCCTAAAAACCGCACCCTGTTAGGCCCCTCGCTTCGGCGTGTCTCTGCGCGCCATTGTTCGTTAGCCATCCAGCTATTTTTACGAGTTTATCAGATATGGAAATTAGAGAAATTCGAGGGAACGTCAAATGCCGGGCGCGATTTAGATTGCGATTCATACAGACGTTTCGTAATTCGTTGACGAAGCTGAGATTATTCTATGTGGATCCAAACTTTCGCGCGGACTGGTCAAGGCGAAATACGAAGATATGTCATTATTAACCATTTCTTGAGGAGGGAAATTTCATTTTCTTTTCTTTTCTGTGATGATAATTTTGCTGAATCTTAAAGTGGCTACTGTTTGGTGCCACCTGGGGTTCGTTCGAGCACGTTGGCATCGAGAAAAACCTCGTCCGGTTGCTAAAAACCGCACCCTGTCAGGCCCCTCGCTTCGGCGTGTCTCTGCGCGCCATTGTCCGTTAGCCATCCAGCTATTTTTACGAGTTTATCAGATATGGAAATTAGAGAAATTCGAGGGAACGTCAAATGCCGGGCGCGATTTAGATTGCGATTCGTACAGACGTTTCGTAATTTGTTGACGAAGCTGAGATTATTCTATGTGGATCCAAACTTTTGCTTGGACTGGTCAAGGCGAAATACGAAGATATGTCACTATTAACCATTTCTTGAGGAGGGAAATTTCATTTTCTTTTCTTTCCTGTGATGATAATTTTGCTGAATCTTAAAGTGGCTATTGTTTGGTGCCACCTCGGGCCCGTTCGAGAAAAACCTCGTCCGGTTGCTAAAAACCGCACCCCGTTAGGCCTCCTGCTTCGGGATCTGCATATTATCCATGCATTCATGAGGTATGCAAATTAGAGAAATACAAAGGGAATGCGAACGTTAACTCCTTGCCGGGGGTGTTTAGCTATTTTTAAGGTTCAGAGGTTGATCAGACGTTTCTCAACTTTTTCGTTTTACGTAGATCTGCACTTCTGCGAATAGTGAGGGTAAAATAAGAAAATACGAAGAAGCGTAACTATTGACCCCTCGCTGAGGATCTAGAGCAAATTTTAACATTGATGAAATCATTTCTGCCGGGCCTACACATTTTTACAAGACCCCGTAACACCAATGTTTACATCTCAGAACAATTTTTGGAAACATTGGTTCGGTAGGCTTAACAATAATACGGAAACATTTTCCATTTGTAAGACTACTATTCAGCAATATTTTTTGTACTTCAAACATCCTGATCGAATAAAGCAAGAATTGTTTTTCTACGCTCGTCAAAGATTTCGAGAGCTCGTGAACGAAATTAAATTTCTTTTTCGTATCATAAAGTCCAGAGCGTCCGCGAACGCCGCATGCATAATTAACCGAGAGGCCATCTTGAAACCGACAGAGTGATACGAGCTGGCGTTTAGGCTGCCTTTTTATTGGCCATGGGAAACTCATTGTTCCCCTGAAAGTTCAAGCTTAGATGCGCCGATACCGAACGTGTTGATCTCTTAACTGGGTGATCTATCGATCGTAAATTCTCATTATACATTAGATAAGAGCTTCCTATGCTGCTCTCGTCCCGCGATCAATGTTGGCACAATGTAATTTGATCTCGTTGCGGATGATATAACTCCGCCGAATGCCGGAATCTTTGGAAGACGAAGAAGACGAAGAAGAAGAAGAAGAAGAAACAACGAAAAGCGTACAACTCGAATATTACGCAACACTGCTCCTCTCCTCAAAGCAAACTGTTGTAACCGAGATTAGAGATCGGCGAAAATTAAAAACTAAAAGTGTAATAAAAATCGGAGGTCGGAAGAAATGAAGTTAGCTCAAAGAATTTCTTTCGTTTTACCTATATTGACACTAAGATTGTGGTTTGAATCTTCATTTGAAATTAAATCGTGTATTTCGACTAACATCTTTCTTCCGAATTGGAGCTCTTAGCAGTAAAATCAAATACTGTAGTGAAGATTAGGCATCAATAAAAATTAAGATAACGAAGGAGAGAATAGTGTTCGAGCAGGATCGAGGCGAGATTTTCAATCGGCTGTCGGCGACGCGTCCCGAAGATGGCGTCGCGGCGACGATGACTCCGCGTATCGCCGGAAAACAAAAAGGAAACGAACAATTACGGCCGTGGTGAAAGGTATCGATTTGATTGGCGTTTCTCTTCGCGAAGCGACGCGCTCAAGAAACGATTTCAATTATCGAGCCGCCTCCGCTCATGAAATTTCGACGAGTTTGCCGGACGACTTTCCACCGCGCGCAACACTCACGGCTAACATGAATATTAATTCGCGGTTCTGCCGTGTTCTTTTTTTCCACTTCTTTTTCCCTTTTCTTTCCTTTTCTGCGCACGGCACAGCCGCGGGTTGCAAAACCCGCGGGTTTTGCAAGCTCGATGAGTCACCGGGGTCCGGAGCAAAGTCGCGTTTCCGCGCTTCGAATCTCGCCGATAGATTTTCGATTTCTTTCCCCGTGTTTTCCTCCTTCTTGTTCGCATTTTCGCGAACGTGATCCTCTTTTCTCTTTTCTTCCGCGAGAGAAAGACGGCGAACGAGGCGAAACGACGCGCACACGTGGCGCAGAAGACGAATCGAGCTTCGGAGAAGAAGGGACACGTCTCGTGGAAGCGTCAAATTGAACGGCTGTCCTTGCCTCGCATCCGGTGCGCCATTGCACAACTCGAGACGCGACGAACGCAGCAATTTCTGATCGATTTCGAGACGCGCGTAATGCAAATTGAGGAACTGCTGATCTTTATGTGATTTTCATGAAATTTGCCGGTAACAGCAATTTTCCTTGTTTTGAGGAGATCGTTTATCGTCGACCTTCGGGAAAACAATTTTATCCGCGAACGCTCCTCGTTCTCCCGGCCTTTCGGAAGAGATCAACGTGCGTTCCGAGTTGGTGAAACAGTATGAATAGAAAGCGACGTTGCCGAAGTTGAAAGTGATATTATTTCACGGTCCTTCGGAATGCAAGAAAATTCTTTTTGATAATTGTTGGAACGTTCGTATTCTGTCTCTGTACTAGCTTAACTTTGTTTTAATACGTTCTTCAATATGTCTGCACGCGTCTTCATTTGTTATTTTTTCATCTTCAAGATGCTCAAGAATAAGGAAGAAATAATTCTATCTACATTCAGAATCAAATAATCAATTCGTGTAAAAATTTCGCAATGCTTCATCCTTCGGACACTTCCTCTTTGATCTTAGATACCGAAGAACGAAGAAAAAATCATTCTTTCTGCATCTTCAAGTAACGTGATCAACTTTTATGAAGGTTTTTCGACGTTGTTTCCCTCGTTTATTTTTTCCCCATTAATTCAAGATGCTCAAGAGAACGAGAAACAAATTCATAGAAAAATTGTTCTACTCGTTTCTTTCCTCTTCTTTCAGTCAATATGTCTTTCAGACATATTCGGAGATTCGCGAGACACGCCGAACCGATTATTTACTCCATTGACAGAAAGCGGCGCATGCCGAGCAGGCCAAGAATCGCGACCCGACCCCGAGATTATGGTTTCCCTCGCGTTCCGCGAAAATTTAGACCGCGCCTCTCTCGCCAGCGCCGTCATCCGGCTGTTAATTTCAGCAATCAATCGAGCTCGAATTTTAATCTGTTCGCTGAGAGAGTGAATAAACACCGCCAATATTTTCTGCAATTCCTCTCGCGAACGTTGATCGATCCTCGAAAATCAGGAACCGTTTCGGCAACGACCGCTGTCCCTTCTAAATATAATAAATTCGAACGAAAATACGAATAATTAGTGAAATAGAATACATATCAGTAAACTGGCGATGGCGATTAACGTTGAAATTGCTAAATTTCCACGCTCCAAAATTTTCTCCGTGGTCTCGAAAAACATGCACAATTTTTGTCCACAAACCAGAGTTGAAACCGAATCTCATTAACATTATCGTACGGATAATACAATAATTATGCGCGGCAGTAACACGGGAACGAAGTAGTCTCGTTTCCAAACCAGTTCTGAAGCTTGTGAATCGTTAAACAAATGTATCAGCAATACGCTTGTTCGAGCAGAAACACTTTCAGTTTCTTGGACAGTCTGTCGAACAGAAGGGTTAACAAGGGAAATAATCGGGGGCGAGGAGTTAATCATTAATCATCGGGGGCCCGCGTTTGATCGGTTCGAGTCGCCGGGGCAGGTAGCTGGCCAGGCCAGAATGCCAGCGAAATAATTCGGTTTAGAAGAGGCTTCGGGCAGCGTCGTCGAAATTCATTTCTGTCCGAACCGGTAGCGATTCCGTCGCCCTTTCGACGGAGATCGAATCTCGAGAACTCGTCCCTCGACGGATCGTCGCCATTTGCTCGGATCGTTTAATAGATTCCTCACTGTCCACCCGAGCTCGCCTAAGACTGCGCACAGAATTGCGCTTCCGACGGCGTTTCGCGCGAACCTCTTCGCAGTGAAACGTGCTGACGAGAAACGACGTCGTTTGTAACCGTGCTCGACTAATACTCGAATACGTTCCTCGGCGATCCAATTTGCTCGTTTGCTGATTAAATCGACGCTGTAGCAAAATCTCGATGTTGCAAACCTCGAAAAAGTCGAGCTGGTAAATCGCTTTTAAAACCAACAACATAACGAAGCCAATACAGTATTCATTAAAAACAATCGACAGCAAAATCATACATTTTCTGAGAAAATAATATTAGTCCGATCGAAAAGAATGCTTCGAGGCAACTTTCACTTCATTCAATGATATAATAAATAAATATGCGGGTCTTTACGCGAAATAAAAGCTGTCCAAGTCAGTTCTGTGAAACAGAAGTCAGACGAAAAAGCAATTCCTCTTTCAATAATTTTCATAGTAATCTAGTTCTTTTAATACCTTGATAATATTAATTCCTGTGTATTATCGTTGTAGCGGCGAAGAAGAGCGACAAGAAGGATTGTTGATCAACCGAATAATAAATCGGAACGAAAATGGCCGGAGCGTTTCAAATTTTTCTGCGTTAGTGCGCATCGAAGTGCACGCAGCTTCGCTGCGACGCAGGGTGCACTTCGGCCCAACCCTAACGTAAACGCGATCATAACCGAGCGTGATGCCCGGCAGGCGAGGCCGCGTAAATATTTTGTTTACCGAAAGCGGCGTGCCCGATTAAGAGCGTATCGCTCGAAGTCGACGGGTGCCGCGCGTCCAGCATCCTAATCTCCGTCGAGCGATTACGTTTATCGCCGCGAAACAGCCGAGAGCCAGCCAGCGAAATGGTTTTTCGGCGCGGGCTTCGGTTTTTCGATGATTGCGCAACCGAAGAGCTTTTCCAAACGCGTTGCAACCGGGCGCATAACTCATTTCGACGCCATACTCGCGCGCGCGCACGAAAATACGAAAATAAATAACCGGGGCCCCCGGACGTCGCACGAAATTTACGACTCGCGGCCAGTTTTTGAGACGCGGGTCTCCGCCGAGAGTTATTCGACTGCCGGGAATTCCTGGGGAAGTGTATCACAG
>CM052134.1:12671109-12699748 GCA_028454255.1 Halictus ligatus
CTTAATAAACGCTAACAATTTCTCTATTCCTTCCCCATTGCAATAATTTGAAATTGTGACAGAGACAAGTGGAGTAAAGTGAAATAAAGTGGAATAAATGAATTTTTAAACATATTTCAGTATTTCCATGTTGCACACCGATTGAAGTAAACATTGTTGGCCACTTCTCTGGACATGAAAAATACTTGACACTTTTTTTCCGTGCACATTATGGTTCGTGCTAGATCTTCTCAGTGAACGTCCACGTCGTGCAATAATCCCGAGAGTGCATCTCCGCGTTTATGGCTCCGGTTCGACGAGATTTTCGCGTTTCTGGAGCTTTCGAAAAATCTGTTCTGATTTCAGGCCGCGACAGGGATGGACCGGACGGTATACCGGAAGTTCCGAACAGCGTAATCGGCGTTATCGTGGCCCGTATTCGGCGTCGTTTAGTCTCACGACGCTTTCGATGTTTTCCACGCGCGTGCGTCAGCCTGGAGCCGAGACCCGGCGCGGCCGAAGAGAGTGTGATTATTGTAACTTCGATGAGATAAGGGCATCGTGCCACGAACGTGTCTGCTCGTGATAGTGGTCCGTTTGTGCCGAGCGTAATTTATTAGCCAGCCAGCCGGAGATATGTCCGTCGCGCCGGTCATCGCCGGAGACCGAAGGCTCGGAGCGTTTTCGCGGTTTCACGAAACCAATATTAATCAACAATTTTTTTTTCTTCCCCCTCCGATCGGCCGAATCCCCAACAAAGAAATTCGCGATCCTCAACGAGCACTTAGAAAACGTCTGACAGTTCGATCGAAAATGCTCTAAAATGTTTCATCCGAACGCACAATGGAACCATTTATTCCGCTGGGCGGTCCTCTCTTGAAATGCTGGAATTTATGGCAATTCGGCGAGAGACTTTTATGTCTCTGACCGCGAGCACTGTTTATGGAATCCGAGATGAACGAAATGTGGCCGAGAATGAATAGATCTTGTTTAATCGTTATTAATAGCTCTAGTTTTGTTTTTTTCTTTTCTTTTCTTAAGGAACGCGGAGGCCGTATTAGAGCCCCAGCAATTTTTCAGCTAGCAATCCAACAAATTTCTCATCTGTGAGCAAACAGTCTCAGTTGTTAAAATGAATAAGATTTCCAGTGAATTGGCGGACTGGTCGTTTAGTATTCTAACAACGTCTCGGTGATTGTCAACGCTCCGGTCAGGAAACCAGCACGGTCCGCCAAGCTTCCGAAAAGTTTTTGCGAACGCCAGCGGAGTAACTGTCGCTCGGATCGTTCATTAGGTCAGTCAAACTCGGGGAAAAATGGTATCGATAACCAGTTTCCGGAGCCGTAAAACTACTAATCAAGGATCGGTGGACGGTGTTGCGCGAGAGACATGGCCGCGGCGCAGCTCGCACGCTCGCAACTTGTCAACGACCGGTCAAAAATCGGCAACGCCGTTCGGATTATCATTCGAGCCGACGACGAATTTCATGCGAAGCGGGGGAGGGGGGAGGGGAACGTCGAGGGGACGTATAAAACGAGAGGAAAAAAGGAATTCAAAGGAATACCACCGGGGCGAGTTTCGTATGCGAGAGAGCTCGTTTCGTCGGCGTGGCCGCGGTTTAATGCATCGGTTCAATTAGCGGGCAACGCGGTGACACGGAACAATCAATTACGTTTGTTTACAAGGTGTACCCGTTAACGGCGCGGCCATTCAGCAGTCGTTTAAAACGGAATTAACATTCCGCGAAGATGAACGCCGTTTTCGCTGATCGTACATTGTTCGGGCATTCGGTGCGCTTGTGCCGGTCGAAACGAATGTCGGCGAGCAACGTTCCTACGTTTGACTTTACAACGGCCGAGCGCCGGAGAAAAATAGTCGAAATATCTACCCGGTGACTCGCTAATCACTTCGCGACACGCTGCTATCCTCCTCGTCTATCCATTCAGCGCTCGCCGGTAGTCATTGCAGTTTTAACGTCGAAGATCAACGGTCGAGGAGTTCTCGATAAACTAAACAGCAATTTCATTCGTGATTCAAGAAATTTTGTTGGAATTTTTACAGTTTCACGACTTCTGAAATTCCTTGTAAAAAGATTTCCGAGCTTCTTTTGCGTTCAACCGGGTTATCAGAAAGGTTAATATTATAATAGGTTTTTGGTGGATAAAGTCGTTAACCTTCTTCATTTCATCGGAATTATTAAACTGTATTCCTGCAGTAAACAATTCTTTGTTCTAACAATTCTAAAGTGTTGAGTGTTTGAGTGTTAAGTCTTTAATGTGTTGAGAGTTGTGTTCATTATATGTATATGGGGGATACAATACTTTATCTACCTCTAAAGTGTAGTGAAGAATTTCATTAGGCTTTGCAGAAACTAAAAAGACTCAAAGAGTAGTCACTATTAATGTTGTCATTAATTTCCTTAAACTTAAATTGCTGTAACACAAGGATTATTAAAAAGAAAACTTTCCAAATTCCTTCCACAAAAACGAAGAACTAAAATACATTATAACGAGTCCACAATGCGATCATTCTTGTGGTTCGCAACTAATAAAGCAATAAACAGTATACACTATTCGTTCACTAAAATCATCAGTAAAAAAAAAACTCACGAAATGGCCACGAAAGAAAAATATCGCTCGGAAGAGTACTCAAATTCTAGAACGCCAAAAGCAACGCAGCGATTCAAAAAAATCTCCCATTTTCAGCACTCCGAGAATTAACAAGAATAATTCTTGAGCGTTAAAAAGAAAATGGAGCAAAGAAACGTCAATTCTGCAAACGAGAATGCCACGAGAAACGTCTGAAAAGAATTTTATTTTTGGAGGAAGCACTGCGATCTGTCATCAAGGCTGTCACCCGGTGCGACGCCGAGGGGCTGTGTTGCGATATTTTTCGCATAACGCCTAAAATTCTATCGCGATCCATTAGCGTGGTCGGTCGGTTGACGCGCCGAGGGACTGTCGTAATCGTTATTTTTTGTTTTCCTTCTTCTTCTTTTTTTTTTTTGTTCTGTCGGCATCGATCTACAGCGCCTTGGATCAAGAAACCCGTTCCGCCGTTGTCCGGTGAATATATCAACCGGGCGTTACGTCGCCGATAAGCGTCGGACTCGTCCCGGACTGGTCGCGCGACGACCAGCAATATTCCAATTACGGAATCGCGGGCAATAAAACCGCCGGTTAGAATTATCCGGACTCGGGATTTGTTTCCATTAAGGGGTAGGAGAGCTTGGATGAGGCGTCGCGTGGGATTCCGCGATCCCTTTTCCACCTATCGACCGCTCCGATTCGATATCGGTTCGATACCTTGGTCGCGAACTCTTCGAAACTCTTCGAGAACTATCGTTCGAACTATTGCTTGCTGTATTTTCTGCGAGGACACTGCGGAAATCGTGCAATTTTCATCAAATTACGTGCCTCAACCTTTTCTACTGTCACCTCTGAGACGCTACTAAAAATGACTGTACCATAATTAGAAACAATTTCTACCATACGTGTCTTTGTGTTTAATAAATTGCTGAGAGAATGGAGAAGGTTGTGTGCGACAAAATATTCTGTTCGAATGAAATGTCCGAATTTGGCAAAATAGATTCGACGGCGGAGCATACTTGCGATCATATAATCCATCATGTTCAGGGCTGTTCACCGATTCATTTATCAACTTTTTTAAGATACATTTCTGAATGTATTTCTTGTGGGCACGTTATTCGTTCTGTTGTTTCTACTTCGAGGACTGTTCAATTAATTTATACGTCAGAGACCGAGCAATCGAATCACGATTTTACTTCCATCCCTTCTTCTGGGCTGGCTTCCATGTAACCCCCTAACGCACTACAAAAGGTTAAATTGGAATAAACAACTCTACACCGCTTCGAAACACCGTCCCCTAAATGAAACATCAACCCCGTCATCGCTGAATTGCTTCTCAAACAAACTACTCGAGACCAGTCGAAAACATCATCAGCTAAATAAAACATCAACCTCTTCATCACAGAATTTTAACCAAGCCACGAATGAATCCACACGTTCATTAATTTTTCCACCTGTCAGACAACGAGTAGCGGATCGGACGTCACGATCAGAGATCAGAGATCTTCCCCAAGGCCAGCGCAACTCATAAAGCCTAAGAATACCTTCTCGAAACCCCTTGCTAGGAAATCGGGAGACCTAACTTAGACCTTCCATTCCGGAAACGCGGTTCCCTCGTCGTGAGATCATCCTCGACATTCGTCCTCGGGACCCTAACTTGGATCTTCCAGGACAACTCTCAGAAAATGTGTACCCAGAATCGTTGCCAGGAAATCAACAGACCTAACTCAGACCCTCCATTCCGGAAAGACAGTTCGGCTAGCATTAAACGATCCCTGAAGCGAGGAAAACTCGCAGAGCCGCGAAATTGGCCTTCGGAAGCCTCGCTAGGGGTGTCAGCAGACCTAACGCGGATCTTCTATTTCGGAAAGGCGGTTAGGCGAGCTGGCAGATCGCGGAGACACGGGGAAGACGAAAGGGGGTTGGCCGAGGATAATCGTGCACGGCTGATCGGGGCGAGTTGACGCGTCGGGTGCACGGCCAATAAGCAAAGAAGAAGGGAGAACAGAGGGATGACACTCACCCAGTGCATGCCGGTGGTAGGAGGGGCGCGCTCCTCATACACTCCCATCAGGGTGGCTGCTGTCGCGGGGTAGCTCCCGCCGAGGGTGCGCGACGCCGAAGCTGCTTGGGGGGGAGTCCCGGGGGATCCGCTTGCCGATAACGCGGAGATGGCGTCCGCTGCGCAGGTTCTCTTCCTCTGTCTGCTCTTCCTCCACGTTTCGCGGCCACCTTTAGCCCGGAGGAGAGAGCGAGATAGAGAGAGTGAGAGAGAGAGAGTTCCCAACTTCTCCCCAGCTAGGTCCGTGGGGAAACAATCGGTTTCCAGAAGTTGGCACAAAAACGAGAGAACCTCACTAAAGCAACTACATGCGCGGATTTAGGCTGCTCTCCCCTAAGAATAAATAGAATCGCTCCCGGGTCACCTGTCCGCCGATGAAGAGAGCGCCTTGGTCACAGGCACATCCCGCCACCTCGATCAACCAACCCCTCTGTTATTCTAGCTTGTCGACTAGAGTCACCGGTTCCTTCGGGATTCAACGGGCTTCACACTTGCACAATCACTGGGGAGGGGAGGGTTGGGCTCATCCGCGCGAGCCAGGCCGACCGTGCTCAGTCCGCGAGATCGAATCCCCGAACGGGATCCCTGGTTCCATCTTCGGGACACCCAGCCGGGGCCGGATAGGTTCACAGGAACGAGATCACTTGTTTCGTTTGAAACCGAAGGTCCGCGCACCTGCACTCAATACGATTTAGAATACCGCCACTCTCGGGGTGAGTCCTCCTCTCCGCGGAGCATTCGACCCGGGGAAACGTGAATCGATCTATCTCTCGGCTCGGTTTTGCACGGCGAACGGAGAGACCGGAGGTTTATGGCGCATGTGCCCCCGCTGGACACCGAATATCTCTCTCCCGGCTCGGACCCGACGACGACACGCCGAGAGTAACAACCCCAGACGAGAGAGGAGACGTTTCGAACCCGAGACGAGGTTCGCGCGAGCACGATGCGCCACGGTAAATACAGGCCCGTCTGCCGAGACGAAGCCGCGAGGAGTGAGGGAACCGGCACAGCTGCGACTGGTTCCAGCCACCGGCAGCGCCGCATCGCGGAGGAAACCGGGAAACCCGGCAACTAAGTGGGGCGGACACGATTCCGCGAAGGACCGCCCACTCGAGCCCCCACTCCGCGGACTTGAAGCGCCACGCCCATCCGCCGAGCAACGATCCCCCCCGCCAAAGAGATCCCAGCCTTCTAGCACGACGCTCGCTCTCTCTATTCCGGGGCTTTAGCCCTTCTCGCTCCACGCCGCAGATCCGGAGTACCGTCGCGTCGTCGTTGCCGTTGTCGTCGTCGTTGTCGTCTGCTGCGACAGCGGCCCCGACACGGCGCACAGTGGCGTAGACCGGCTCGAGTATTGTTCCCAGTTGTACTCCGCACCCTTTGACCAGGTGATTCTGCTGCCCTTCCCTTTGTACGATGTTGTCCGGGTAGGGGAAATTAGGTTGCTTATTAGGTGGTGACCGGGGGATAACCAAGCACACGGGACAATGATTCCGCCACGGATTAGCGGAGCCGAGAGCAACACCTTTGCGACTCTTACGCGCCCTTATGGTTTAGGACGCGTAAGTACTCGGCTTCCTAAGGTGAACAAACGAGGCTCGCGCGCTCGCCTAGGGGTCTCGAGATTGTGTGCGTCGTGCAAATATTTTTGAAAATTTGCTGCCAATGTTTAGAACCACCGAGATAACGCCACCGTTCGAGGGAGATGAGAATTCGAAGATGTGTATTGGGATTGGGAATTGTTTGCTATAGAATTCAGTACCACAGTTATCCAAACCTTTCGTGTCTAGCATCCTAACAAGCTCTCCATTGTATGCGGATAGTATTGTGGGAATTAATGCGAGCGCAAGGTTATTTGAGATGGTTACATTCGGGTGGCAATATTGTTTCGTTGCGATTGACAACTGTTGCTACTGTTATGCCGACGCGGGACACATTTACAAAGGGTTTGTATGAAAATTTTGGGATCTTGATGTGAAATTGATTTTACGATTAATACAGTATGTTCGCTATGAAATAGCCCGTGCTCACATTAACACCATGCAAATCCATGTGCAACAATAATTATTGCACAAATCTATTGAGTTGAACATTATTTGGTAAACGATTGTTCCGTTATTCGAACACTCGTGTTTCACTGATTAGCATTTGCGACAAAAATAAATAGGTGAAGCAGAAAATAGTAAAAAAATCGGAAGAGTCGGATTGCATTGTTTGCACTGTTCCAATAGCGATTGCCGAGACTCGATGGAGGATCAGCGCAGCAATAAATCAATTGTCACCCACTTTGTACGGTTAAGTGACCGCGAAATCACTCACGAAGACCGACAAGGGGGTTGAAAAACCGCAAGACACGGGGCACAACCAATTTTCGCATTGAAAGCCGAAATTCAGTGGTTCCAGCAATTACGCTCGCTTTGCTCGTGTACCGGCGAAAAAGGAGAACGGTCGCAGTTTGGCGAACGGTTCGCTTAACCACCCCACGCATTTGCATAAACAACCAAATTACACGGAGGCGTAGCGTCTGCGTGTCTCGTCACGCGAGCGTTACAGGTGATCGGTCGTTTAACCCTTTGCGGTCCAAAGGGTTCCTCTTTTATTTTCGAGGCTTGGTACAACGTCATTCAATTATGTTCCCCCGGGTGAGATGCTTTCCCTGCGCTTTCGTTTCGAATATATGTCATTTATCCTACACACGTGAATACTCGCGTCAGAAAAATGACAACTACGTACAGTGAATTCTCGATATATGTCAACAGCACGGCTCTTGTATCGTCCAGGAGACATACTCGAGCTATACTCGAGACATACTCGATGTTATGGGTGTAATCGATCTTCTGCTATGTCCATAATCAAATTGTTTGCAAATTTAGGAATTAGGTCACGATATCAGCACTATGTCGACACTCGTGAACAAAGGATCAAGCACAAAAGAATTCAGTAATGTACAAATCGTTTCAAATTACGATACACTAATTACTAGCGGCTCCTTGCAGGCGTTTAAACGCAAACGGTAAGCGACGTACCTTTTGAGAGGATTCTTCATGGTTCGAGCAACGCGCGCAAGGCTCGGGGAGCATCACCGATGTAATTCGCGTGATCAATGATCCCCGAAGAGGATCCCGAAGTCATCGGAGCGGCCAGTCGCATCCGGCCACGCTTTCTGCGGTCACCGGCGACGGGGTTCGTTCTTTTAATTTTTATTTCGCTCTCTGGAAAGTCGATTCGGCGGAACAGTGGCGCGGCCTTCATCTTTTTGCACCGCGCCGTGTCGGCCAAAGCCTTTGTACACGACATTGTCCGTTCTCCGAACTTTTTCGCCCGCAGAATTTTCTTGTCCGTTACACAACCGCCGCGCCGCGCCGGGCCGGGACGGGACGGGCCGGGCCGTGTCTCGGTCCGGTGTCCACGATAGACTGAAATTGCTAGACGTCCACGTTTTTCTCCTGCGAGCCTCGAGGTTAAGGCTTCCGTTCGGTTCGCGATTCTCCTTTTAATTCTGGAAACAAGAAATTCGAGCAACTGGTCCTGAACGATCGGTCGAAAAAGACGTATTGTTTACGAAAATCGTTGAAAGACATCAAAATTTGCAGCGATCGAACTTATATGTTGCGAACGTGTAACGTTGTATATCCTAACTAGACTGCGCATCTTTATGCAAAAATAAAGTCACGTCAAACTCGATTTCTTCTCTTAATACTTTTAACCCCTTGCACTACTTTCACGAGTCCGACTCGTGATGAAGATTCTAAACGGAGCCTAATAAATATGTATGTTATTAATTTCCTTTGAACCCAAATACAATTCTATTTCGGCATTCTTAATGTACAACTATTGAAGAACATATAGACATACAATAGACATAAACTTTCTCCTTTCCTTAGGAAATTACGAGTTACAAAAAAGTTCTGATCACTGAAAACGTAAAATACGTCGTAGTGCAAGGGGTTAATAGGTTATCAATAACGCACCAGTAATATTAACCCTTTGCACTCGGAGCCATCGGTTCTAGATTCATAATGTCCCCATAATGTTTGAGGGGACGATTGAGGATAGATGTCTCTTCTATTTTCTATTTCACCAATTCATTTTTCGCATAAATGCATAAAGATCCGCAGGATCAGCTTGTTCAAATATTGTTCGGAGGAGACACTGGATCATTGAACTGGATCACTGAGTCATTGAAGTGACTGTGGCTAGCGTCCTCGTTGAACGCAGACCTGCAGACATAACCTGCGGATATAACGACGATCGCGTGCAAGAGAAAACAAAATTCGAAAGCGGGGGATGAAAGAGTGAAACGTCGAAGTCGCCGCGTTTCTTGTCACTTCCTCGGTTCCCCGGGAGATTCTCGATCCAGTGGAGATCTGGTAACCTCGATCCACTCGGGAAGACCGAGTGGCCAGTCTGGAACAAAAGGCGCAACAAAAACGGTCCCGGTTTTCATCCTTTTTCTCGGCGGCTACGGGGCTCGAGCGTAACGCGCCCACCGCTTCCTTCCCGGTGTTGCGTCTCCGTGAAAAAACGACAGGTTTCAGCGGTGAACACGGGACAGAGGGGCACACAGCCGGCGAACAGGAGAGCCGATGGCGGAGAGGATCGACCAGCTGAAACAGAACGACGACCGTCCGTCCGTCCGTCCGTCCGATATTCCGTCATAAAAGGGAACCGGTTTCGTTTGCGATGTAGACGGAAACCGTCGGTCGCCCCGGTGGCTCCGATAACGCTCGTCGAATCATCCTCGCTGACCGATTAACCCTCGCGAAAGACCATTCGATAGACGCCATCCTTAGAATCCGTCCAAATCCCGACGCATCCATTTTTTACAGATTTTTCTAACTACATTTCTAAGACCTTGGCCCCCTTGCCGAATCTGATGAAGTCGAATTAACGATTTGAACTGAAATTAGAATTTATGTACATTATAATTTCGTGGCCAAATCAGTCCAAGGCCGTCCATTCAACGGTTGAAGTCCTGGGTTCATAGGCACTTCGATCCTGAAATCTTGCGATTTTAAAACTAGGCTTGCGGAACACTAAAAGCCATTACACTGATTTCTCCATATATGTAGCCAAGGCCAGGATGATAAACGTCGCGAAATTGTCCCCGCTATTTGTCCGCAAAAATTGGAAATTGCATAAACATCCGCAGTCTAGTTACAACATACTTCCAAAGAGATTTGTCGAATCCCTCGTGGATCTTTAGAATCTCAATAATCATAAATTAAAAATAATGAACAGTTTCACTCGTGTGTGTCGAGCAGCAAGTGAAACGATGACTTACGACACGATTGATGGATTAAATTAGATCATGTTTGGCATTTAAAGGATCTTCTCATGAGCAACGGGGGGATAGGTCTCTCAAGCTATATTTTACGAGTCCATCGGTAAGCTGAAATTTCTCTTGTTGCCATTTTTGTTCAGTTCTTCTTTCACTCGAAATGACCAGTGTAATTGGCTGCCTTGTTACCTCGAGTTTTATGATCTAGGTTTTACGATCTTTCATTCACGTGTAAGGAGAGAAAAAAAGGGGAAGATACTTGAAGATATTGAAAGACTTCTCGTACTGCGACGGGGCGAATGTCACAGGGTAGATCGGTCGATGCGGCAAGCAAGCAATTTCTTCCGTTCAGTTTCTCCTCGTTCCATGTTTGTCAAGGGGGTTGGGTTCTTCTTTCACCTGGATTGACTACTATGATTAAGTACCTCGCGGACGAGTCCGTGTTTTATGGTCTAGTTTCACTGTCAGTCGCCTTCCACCGAGAGAAAATGTGATTAACGAGGTGTTCGAAGATGAAGCACAATTACGTTTTGTGTCGGAAGATAGTTTATTGGTGGCCGTTCGTGACTTTCGATCCTGACGTTTCCATGTTTGCTGGAGGTTGCAAGTTCTTCTTATACCTGCAGCGACTAATATGATTTGCTGCCCGGCATCTGCGTGGACAAGTTCGAATTTTATGGCATTCATTTTCTGGTTTCACCGACCAGCGGCCTGTGGCAAGAGAAATGGCTAGATAAAGTCATTTTCTCAGTCCATTAGCGACTTTCTGCACTGTTGCTCTTTCTATTGACGGGTGACCAGTTTTTGGAACGATGCACCGAACAGGCTAGGCAACAGCCCATATGCGGCACTATATTTATTTTTATCAACTATAAATTACGCAGGTACATTCTTCGCACAAGTGACACCAATCTTCGATCTAGAAATTCGTTCTTCTTCTGAAGCACTATGGTAAACCACGGTGAGATTTTTAACACGTATAAGGGTCACCACGAACACCTTCTCCGTTTCAGAAACGAAATTACGTGGAGACGTAATTTTCATTGTCACCGATCTCGCACTGTGACATTATGCGCTAAGTATACGGAGTGCTGAAACATACCTATGATCGGATGGCTGTTTTCCGAGGGTGTCAATAGCCCCAGGAACCCCCGTCTTGCGAAAAATCCTGTAGGATCCTCGTTCGCATGATTCCCTCGCAAAGGAGGCCGAATTTCTCGTCGAGCCTATAAACATGCAAACGAAACGAGCTGTTTAACGTCATAAAGAAACAGTTGGCGACTGTTCTGGCTCTGAGAAAATCGTCAGCCGCCAATAGTCCTCGTGAAGACGCGGACAAGGGGAGAAGAGGTTCGTCCGATCGAAACCGAGAGAGAAAGAGAGAGAGGGAGGGAGGGAGGGCGGAAAAAATCGAATAGAAAGAAGGTGAGAAGGGGAGGGGTGTTGTTAACTTGACGCGCGAGTACTAAACACGCAGTGACGGTACAATGAACGCCGGCGCCCCATGGAGAATGGGGCCCCGCCCGTTGAGACCCCCCCATGAGTGGGACTCGACGGAAACCCATGAAAGACTCATAGAAGCGCAAAACCTTGCGTTTCGGGGGTTCCCTCTCTCTCTCTCTCTCTTTCTCTCTCCGTGAAACCGCTTATACCTACGGGATCAACGTAACCGGATGAACTGTTAAAATTTGTGTTCGTTCATTGATAGCTGCACAATGCGCTCTGCGAGCGTTAGAACGGCCGCCCCTGTCCCCCACTGGTCTATTTGTTACGTTTCGGGATCAATTGACCGGTAGATTTCTGGCGTAATGACGGTATTGATGTTTCTTTAATACCAGCGTCTGGCACTGTGATTTGCAACGTTGAACCTCGATGGTGATCGATTTTCTGCGAATCGGTTCACCGAAGTCGTGGGAAGACGAAGTTTCATTGGTTAATGTGGACACTTTAGGAGGCCGGCAGGTCGACTGTGTGTAACGACACACATACGTGAAATCCGTATACGTATATGAACTTGCAATGGTCAAAATCTTGACAAATTGACGCTTCAATATTGCATCTTGCAGTTCAAAAATGGTCACTTGTGTTTCCTAAAAGTCCAATCTAGGTCTGTCCAGAGCCCAAATTGTGAATTTCTACCTCATCGTTGAGTAATTTGTAATATTCGGCAGAAATCTCGCTTTCTGAAGCAAGGATGACGTCACAAGATGGCTGCCGCAGAGAGATTCTCTGAATTTCGAGAGATTTAGTGTTCATACCGAAAAAAAGGCTCTGGACAGACGTAGTAAAGACATGTACAAACACTATGGTATGCATTTTTAATTGATTGCCTACTTATTGTCTAGAAAAAAGGCACAGCGTAACATAGCGAGACAGTCAAGGCCAAATGCCTGCCGGCCCCCTTAATAATTTCTACGATGCACAACAACAGCTATAGTTCATATTTCTGTGTTTCAAATTTAAGTGGATGTTATTGTATTTGTCCAACGTTTGTCCCCTCGAGTATCTCCGAAATTATGTACCGGAAAAGTGTTTCAAAGGAAAGTCGAATGGGGGTACATGATTTGGTGTCAACAGTTTTCTCGTAGGTGGGAGCGCGAAGGACACAAGAAGGTCAACTTCGTTATGTTAAACAGAATCATATATTTGTTGTTGCGTTGATCGATGCAGCTCCGCATTCCCTACAAAAAATTATTAACCTACTTATACCGAAAAATCGTTGGTTTGGAGGATATTTTAATTTTTATTAGAAGCGAGTAGACGATTCCACTACTCACAGAATTTAATGCTCCGTGCCTCGTTGATTGTTTGTAAACAGTCGTCGGAATGTCTTTGAAACGAACGGCTTTTCGGCACAGATAGGTTAATAAATTTTCCGAAGAATTGTTTGCAGCGCTCAAGGCCACTCGAGAACACCAGAGAGAGCATAGTGCGGTGAAGAGGCAAAGCTCATCCGTTTCCGGCAGACTTTGTAGCGTCCTTGACCGAGAAAGCGAAACCGCGACGATTCAATGTTATTAAATACAGATCCGAAACAGCTTCACGGCGGATTGAATCCGCTCGTATCGTCGCGCCTGTGCTCGCCATCTTGAAAGCCGTGGCGGCGTGCGCGATGAACGCGTCCATTAAAAACCATCCTGTTTCACCGTCGGAACATGCTCGCGATACCGGCGGCGGTCTATTCACCGGCGAAAATTCAAAAACCAGAGATTTCATTGCGCGCACGAGTGTCGGCGGGTTTTCCGGCTCGCTTTAGAAACGAAATGACAGGGCAAAGAGGAAGCCGGAAGGGCGTATTCTTCCGCGCGAGAGCCAGCTTCCGCTTCGTGTTCTCTCTGGGTCAAAGGGCAAAAACGCTTTTCTATTTCATTCACGCGTCGCCGTTGTTCCCGGGTTTTCCCCGTCGCGGCGGTCCGTTGGAAACGCTCGAGGGAAACCTCGTTTCTCGGCCGTTTAGTTTAGTTTTCTCCCATCGCCACCCTTTTCACCGACAGCTTTTTCTCGGCCCTCCTTCGCCGCCGCCGCGAGTTTCTTCCGAGCGCTGAAATCCCCGGCTCGGCGAAACGAAAATTGTTGCGCTCGCTCGTGCTGATTCGCCGGCACGATTACGCTACTCCTGCCCCCTTCGCGTTTGCTAAATATTCGATGTAAATTGCCACGGACTCAGGGACCGCGAAGAACCGCGCGGCCGACGTCGCTTTGTTGATTTCGCCGAGGAATAAAGTTGGTCAAGGTTCCACGCTGTGCTTCAACGAAGTTCTGGTGGCGCTCCTTCGGCCCTGATACAATCTAAATATTACGCTACTGTTCCTTTCCAGTTTCGGAGGATGTGGCGACAGGTGTGCGAACGCCATTTTACATTTTTCTTTCTATCTTCAATAATTTTGCGACTTGAATTTCTCACGCCATTTTGTAACGAAGAAGGTGTGCACGAAATAACTTCAGGGGCATAAAAGTATAGAGTTTACCCTTCATCGAAAATTTTGCAAAAATTGATTTCCCGTGATCCGTATGCAGATGACAGGTTACGCAAAAATTCCGAAGTTTGTCCGCGGCCACTGCAGCGGGGTCCTGTGAAGGTTAAAAGGCTGGAAAGGTTAAAGAATGATCGCGGACGTGAAAAAGCATCGGCAATTCGTTGTTCATCAGCGTGGTCGTGAGCCAACGATCCCCGAAGAGATCACAAAGCCCGGGCCACACACAAAACATGGGAGAAAGGAAACAAACGAGAGACATGAACGAGAGGGGGAGAAGGAGGGTGACATAGGGGTGCGACTGGATAGAGACATCAGAGAGGAGAACCAACCAACCGAGCGAGAGAGAGAGACGGAAGGGGAGAGGGACCCGGAACTCGGTCCCGAAATGCGGCAATTTCTATCGGGGGCGGCCGTTTTTCACAAAGCACCCCTGCGACCCTAAACGGTCCGGCGCATTGTCCACATTGTTGTAGGTTCGTGTCTCGCCCGCAAGCACGCGTCCGGGCACTCGCGTCGAGTCGTGAACGAAGTCGAAGCCCGATGAATGACCGGCCCGGCCCGGCCCGGGGGCCAGTTATACCACGCGCCTAAACGACAACGATATTACAATGTCCACTGGGGGCCTCTCGGGCTTTTCATTTCCCGGGGCCCGGTGGCCCGTTGGAAAATATTTCCCGATCATTGTCCCCCGAAAACGGACAGGCACGGACACGGTTTCTCGGACAAACGGAGGCGGAAGTTGTCCGGAACGCGTGCTGGTCAATGGACCCCGCGGGGATTATGCGATTCCGACCGATACTCGATGTCCAAGTGGACAGTCCCAAGTGAAACGTCTTTGTCGAGAGGAACGTCCGAGCTCCCGTTGTTGTTCAAACCGTGCCGGACACGAGTCGTAATTGTGGCCGGCTGGGAATTAGCTTTAATCCGCGCGGATAAACAAACAAATTGTCGGCCCGCCCGTTAGTCGGAGTTTCGTTTTTAACGTTCGCCCCGGACAGTTTTCTGGCTCGTTTAAAGGATTTTTTCATTAAAGATCGTTTAATCATCCGCCCCATCCGGAATTAAAAGGGATGATCGCGTGATTTCGCTCGCAATTAAGCCGAAATTTAATCCTGTATTCGCGTTCGCGTGGTTTCCGGTGAAATTTTAATTGTGGTGGTCGATATCGAATTTAATAGTAAATCAAAGACACTTTTGACAGGTACAGCGAACCGTATTAATGATGCAGACGTTGTCAAATTTCTGAAATTGTATCTCAAAATGAGAATTTGTATGAACACAAGAATTCCGAATTAAATGAACAACAACAGCCAAAATTATTAGAGCTTACATGAATTAATGACTGAATATGGACGATAGTAGCGTACATGCCTTAAATAAATAGTAAATAATAAATAGGCTTCGGGTAGGAGAAACACTTCTTTTACCAATAAATAAAATTGATATACTGAAACGAAGATTACTTACAACCCTACTTAACCTTTTACGCTCCCATGAGACGCCACTAAAAATTCTCATACCACTATTCACGTTTTCTAAATATGTTTGTATTTAATACATTGCTCAATATTCCTGACTGAGTGAATTAACACGTTGAATGCCACGTTACCCATATGTGGGTAATTTTTACGTTGATATATTCATTGTAACAAATTTGATTAATATCTGCAACATGCAAGAAAGTTCGAGGACTACTCGGTATCATATATTCAATTTTTTCGATTCTTATTTCAGCAAATAACTTACTTCGATTTTAATGGAATTTGTAGTGTTTCTAGTTTGGCGATCAAAGTGTCAAACTGTGACTAAAGCTAACAAATTCTAGAAATATTCTAGATCGGAAGAACTGTCTTGCTTTTGACGTTAAAATATCTTCGGGTGTCAATAAATCGTGCTTGACAAAATCTAACAAAATAGAACGAAGCATCCCCGTTATTCCCGCCCGAAAATTCTTCCGCGCGGCCGGAGTCAAGCCAAGCCCGACCCCGAATCGTTTGACCGAGTCGGCGGCGTTGATCCTCGAGGAAATAATCGCGATCGAAGTCGAATTCGCCGCGGGCCTGGGATTAAGGTCCGCGAAATCGTAGCCGGGCCGAGCGGCTCGAACACGAGTGGCTCCCTTCTTTTATTTTCGACCCTTTCTCTGCAGGATTACACGGTGCTTGCACGCTGCCGAAGAAGAGCCATCCTCGGGAGCGACGAAGACGGAGCCCGAGGCACCTGAGACCATCGTCAACGCTGCCAGTGCCCCCTGGCTCTGTCCTTGTCGGCCTAACACGGCCGCTTAGGGTAGCACGGACGGATATCCTCTTACCGACACGTGGCCTGCACGTGCCCCCTTTACCGAGCAGTCCTGCCAGCCGAGGAGAGGGTCCTTCGCAACTCTGCCCCCTCCCCACCCCCCCCATCCCCCTCGTGCCCCATAAGGCTATTAATTAAGCGAGATTCGGGACACGTCAGATTTTTCGAGCCTCCACTCCTGCGCGTGCTTATCGCAGCTTTGAAATTCGGTAACGCGGAGGCGGCGAGGAATTGCCGGTTCCTGTTCACGATTCGAATCCTTGATGATGCGGAGACCTTGCTTCCCCCCCCCCCCCTCGCCCTTTAGGTCCCTTTAGGACCACCGTTTGGTACCCCTTCCACGGAGTCCTCCGACTATTGTCTTCCGGCTTAAATTTCTTTGTGATCATCGCCGCGAGATTGGACTAATTAAATTTCGGCTCGCAGCCACGGTCACGCTTTCACCGCCGCGCTGGTCCCTGATAATGGGCCCTGCGGAATATTTATTATGGAAATCAACCGCCGAAAGTGAATCATGAAGATGACGGTGGAAGATCGTGGACGTTAACGCCGGGCGATCGGGGCTCGATAGGATTTCGATTGCGTTTCTGGGGCAGCTGAGAGCCGTTAATTCTATGCTGACTAACTCTTTTGGCCGACCATTTGCATTATTCCTCCATCCTGGTTCCTTCAGCTTCTCTTTAGAATTTCGTTTAGCCGAGGGAATTTATTCAGAGTTTGTGGATTCTCGATTTTTCGATTTATCTTCGTCCATCTTCGGTCTAACGTGGCCCGGAACTCGTTAGACTATTCTAAAATGGAGTCACCCTTCTATTTTTAATCCTCGAAGTGTTTAAGCCGTTTTAAAATAAAAATAATTCGAACAACAATTCGAGGAGTTGCGAAGAGAAATTGTACTTTATTTAAAATTTCATATTTACAATTATCCTGCAACGGTGATACAAAAATCAGTGTATAGAAAATTTCTCCGGGATCACCAGGGACCTGGAAGAGTAGAGAGACTGGTAGCAAAGTATTTCTCGAGCTGAAGGATTAATTAGAATAACGATTAAAGCAGAAGGTACCTGGAGAACTTCTAGATTTTGTTGTGTAAGATTAATGGTGATGACAATTGGAATAAAAGATGTCTAAAGGACTGTTGATTTTTGTCGTATTCAATATCGGATAATTCGTGAACCGTGTGAGCGTAAGGGTCGAAGGGAAATGAGACAGAAGTAACATAGCAAAATCTGACGTACCATGCTCGAAGACCAGCGGACTCGGAGAGCTTGACGGTTTAATATACCGTGTAAAGCAATACGACGGACCGACGAGAGCCGATCTGACGTGTAAGGGATACCCCCTGCAAAAAAAAACGCTACATTCTACACCCCGCAACGAGCTCACGTGTGCCCTTTATTGTGGGAAACGGTCTGAAAGCTACGAGCGACCCGCTACGACGCCCTTTCTCTCTCCCCGTGAAAAAAGAAAGATAGCGCGGTCCAATTTGCCACCGTGGAGACGGGAAAAAAACGGCCATTACCGTTTACATAATGTCCTCCTCGAGAAAAAGGATAAGGGACGCGTTAATAAGATCATATTTTACCCCGGCGGCTTGGTATCACAACTTTATTGAGTTACATAAACAACGGCGAGCGAAAATGACGCCTATCCGAGCTTGCAATGAGAATTCTTGCATTTATTAAAAAAACAAAAAATGGACAACATCTTGTCCATCACTGATTAAATCATTAATTTTAGTTTTGGTGTATTTTATGCGGCAATTATTGAAACTGTAACGATCTTCCCATTGGGGATGAACAGGTGCCTGTTATAATAAATTTTTTGATCCAAGTACCTATTGCAAAAGCAAATCATGGAATATTTGCATAAATTTAATTTTGAAATTTGTATGGTCAATCATCACACCGCTTGATCTCAGCACTCTGTTGGTTTAGCGTTAATAAATTAGATTTCGGTCGACGGCTCGAGTTTTACACCAAACCCGGTCATTCCGGAGCTACATCTGTTTCGGTTTTAGTTTTATCTCCTTTATCAGAGAATTAAACGTCGAAATTTAATATTAACTGTCACCGTGCCAATATTCTATCTACAGTTTTTCGAACTTGTACGGGAAAAAAATGTAGATAGAAGTAGATAGAAGAATCAGTTTCCCAAAATCAGTTCTAACTTTCACCGAGCACATACCTTACCGCGGGAGATTCAACAGGTTCGGGGGGAGGGAAAAAAAGGATAATTTATCGGCGACGATCTTTCTTCCCCATTTAGGGGAAAGTCTCACTAATTATGAACCCTCGTCGAATAGAGAAAAAGAGAGGGGAGAACAAGAAGAAAAAAAAGGAACGTCCCCGGCTGATTGCTCGACATTTTATTATCCGGCTTATCGCGGCGTGTTCCCAACATTTCGCCTCCATAAAAATCTCATAAACAACGGGATCAGCCCCCATACGCCGGGTGACGCGCGTCCCACCCCCATAGCCAATCCTAGTCTCGTGTTACAGAGTTCCAGAATTCATCCATCATGCCGGGAAAAAGCCGCGGCGAGCCTAATGAAAACGACAGCCCGCTGGCAGCTCGTGATTGATAAAACGTCAAATCAGTTAGGCGAAATCCGGCGTCGATCCTGCGCTCGCGAAACTTCCGCAAAAGCTCGGCGACGATGTTAGTTTCGCTCCCCTGGGCATTGAATTGAACTATGATTAGAACAGAGCCATTTTATTCGCAGTACTTCAAAATCGAAGCTGCACAACAATTTTTAACGAGCACCTTGTTAGATCAAACACTAAATACTTCAGAAATTACGTACTTAAATACTTGTGGTTCAACAAGTTCCCTAGAGTGATACAATTATTTGTACATATTAGCATACTGTTGAGTACATATCATTTTCACAAGACGCAGAGGATGTAAATGTTTAAGACGAACTACAAAATTTTTTAAATCTAATATAGGAATGAAAATATAACGTGAAACGGTGTTTTCGCAATTCTTTAGCAATCGAAAAGATTGACTCATACATTTTCAATTTTCGTAGCATCTTCAACGCTGACCTCTTTTGCTGTTTATATTTTTGCTTTTATAAAATGTTTACAGAAAGTCCGAGCCAAAAATCGAGTGAAAGGGGTAGCAGATAATTGTCGGGCTGTCTCGCAGGATCAATTCATCCAGATCACGGGCGCGTATAATGGTCCGGTGCTTGAATGCTTCCCTCCCTCTGGCCAAATCCTATTTAACGCCGTTCATTAGTTACTAATCACGGCAGCATTGTACGCGCCCGGGCCACAGGAATGCTCTTTCGACGACAAAACGGAACGGTATCGAAGCTCGGCGTCGACGAGCGCGCTTACGGCGCAGGGATTTAGCAAAATTCGAAGATTTTAAGCCGAGGCCGACACCTGGATCCCCCGACGCCGGGGATCGCAGGTGTTCCCTCGGGAGGACCTCCTAGAGATTATTGAAGTTCAATGGTTCCGTGGGCACAAAAGGGCGTGGCGACACACTGAGCGCGTCAAAGGTAAACGGCTGATTTCACACAAATTAACCAAAGCGTGCCCACCAAATTATCCTGGGTCCGCTGGCTAACGACGAATCAATGAAGGTTAGTATTCGAATAACAGAATCCAGTTGCGTGAAACGGACTTCACGATAAAAATTAACTGTTGCGCCTGTAGTAATGTTGTATTTCTATAGATTTGCTACAGTAAAAATACCACAAATTTAAGAATTTAATAGGTAAAATAGTTGACGAGTTAAAATAGCTTATAAAGGAAATTTTCTAGTAAAATTAATATGATATCATCGTTGCAGAAAAAATCCAAGGATAACTACATCGTCCATTTCTGCCGTACAATTTCAATAAAAGAATAAAAACGTTGTTACCCGAGAATCTCTTCTAAAATCATCCCCAGAAGCGAATCTGTCAGCGTTCGTGCCGTTTGGTGGTTTCGCCGAAAAAAATCGCGGTGTAGCCTAACAGCGGCGAGGATCCGCTGCGTTAAAATAGGTTATCGACACCCCGGGACAGTGAGCAGCCCGACTTCTGGTCAACGTCTCACCTCTCGAGGCTGTCCGTGAGTGCAGCAGCGAGTGCAACAGCGAGGTGCAGCTCTCTCGCGGGGTTCGTGCCGCGTGCAGGCGTTCGAAGTGGCCGGTTATTTATGGCTGGATGTATTAGAGGTGGATATAAACGTCGGTTATTGCAAACACTTAACAGTCCGTATATCAATCAGACGCCAGCTCCGGCTACAGCCCCTCTTTCTCTCAAGAGAGAGAGAGAGGGAGAGAGTGAGCGAGAGTGAACGAGAGTGAAGAGGGTTACCCGCCGTTCCTCTCCCGCCGGGAGATCGGTGTTACGTAGGTGTGGCGGGGCCGAACACCGTCGACTTTTGGCTGACAATGTGAACGTATGGACGGTTGCATTAACGGTGACGGGCCCCGGGACGCGTCGATGCAAAAGTGATAAATAATCTAACGTCCGTGCGGCGGAACACTGCGCGCCAGCCCTTGGACACCGATGCGCACTCGGCCCGGGGTGATTTATGGACCTTAGCCGAGCAAGACGGACTCCTTTTTCGGCTGGACGAGCCACGAACCACTCGAAACGAACCTCCGATGCGGATGGAATTCGAACAAAGTGGCCAGCCTCGGTAAATATAGTCTTAGATCTGATAGAGCGCGAGGATCTTGATTTAGAACACTTGCTCGGGCAAAGGACGAGGAAGAAACGGAAAGATTTCGACGGAGGTCTATGAAGTTCGTCGAATTATTATCTCGAAGAGCAGTTCTTACCGTCAAGGGTGCATCTCACACAAGCTCGAATGAGCTCGAATTGCACGGGTCCGCGATGACCCGATTCCGCCCGGCTGGAGGAGCCAAAAAAGCCGTCAGCGAAGAAGAACAATTTCGACAGAGATCCAAAGATTTCAGGATCGTGTAGTTGTCTCCGATAAACTTTTCCGGTGTAAGCCGTGTATCAGTCTTTAACCCCCTGATAAAGTCACCTGCAATGCCTGCGACACTTTGAGGCAGAAAATCCCATTAATATGGGTTACGGTATTTCAGTTATGGTAATCCCAGCAGAAAACGTCTTACACCCTTCGCGATCCGAAGTGTGTTCTCCCTTTTGTTTCAGAACTTGTTTCAACCTTAATGCAATCCAGTTATATTCCCGTATGTAACTTTGCTAACCTATGTAGGAGTACTGAGAAGCAGCGCCGCAATTGTTATTGCACAACATGAACTGTAAACCAATAAAATAACTTAAAACTGCTGGTTCAAAAGGGTGAACAGTGAGAACTGATGGATGTTGAAGATCACCGAGTTACGATCTCGACGAGAGTGTCTCTAACGGCGAAGGGTGAATTTGAGACAATTCGAGTTTAAGTCGCGGCAGGATGACCCGGTTCAATCCAGCTGTAGCGGGGCGAAAAAAGAGAATGCCGGTCCCCAGGTCCGTCTGGACCCCCCGTGCCCTTCGCATCGGTGATGCTCGTAAATAACACGGTCGACGGAACCAGCGCCGACGAGAGGGGGCAGGGGAGTATGCCTGGAAGCATGGGAGTGGGGAGGGGGCATCGAGTTGGCCAGAGTCACATCACTACCGGCCGTTTGATAAGCCCGATAAGACGCATAAAGAATGCTTGTCCCTCGTGTCCCTCTCTTCCACGGCCGCGCCTTTCCCCCGTCACTCTTGCCAGCTAGTGTCGGTATCTTAATGTTCCTCTGCCCCCATCCCCCCTGAACCCCTCATCGTATCCCCCTTCACCCTCGCGCACCCCTTTCCTTCTCCATTCTCTTTCTCTTCTCCGTTTCCTCGTGTCTCATCGGGAGCGTCCGCTCTGTCCCTCTCCTTCTTCTTCTTCGTTCTCTGGCTTCCTTCTTCCAACGTGCGTGTTCCTCTCTGCCTTCCAGTCCCCGGTCGATGCTATAAATTATGCGACTGCATCGCGGGCACAGCTGTGACGACGGCTTGTCCTGATCATCTTTCCTTTCGGCGGCCCCTTGGAGATCTTCGCTAACAGAGTCGACCGTCGCTGATACCATGGAAATTCTTCGTTGTCCACCGACCACCGATATGATCGATCGACGGACCCCGGGGGGGGGGGGGGGGGAAGAGCCGTGTTTTGCTCCACGGTTTTGTACCATTGATACCGGTCGATCCTCGACGGTGATCCTCCGTTCCTCTCGTTCTAGGGCTTAATATACACGTGACAGAGCAAGGACGAGTTGCGGGCACGGTGATCCAGCGAAACGGGGATCAATTGTTACGCTCAGAACGCGAGATTACTGGTATGAAATGGCTTGAAGACTGTTCGTCAGCTTTTCGTTCTCTGTCGAATATATTTAGCAACGTGTCTGACCTGTAGCTCGTATCGCAATGCTCGTATCTTCATGATGATTTTCGTTTTATACATTCCATAGCACTGTGCAAGAGAAAAACCCATTCCAGAGGGTTTGTTCACGGTTGAATATCATCTAAATCGTTACGAGAAACCATGAAAGAGTTTCTTGATTTTTCAATCAATCGCTGAAGTCGCGAGGCGGAGTTCCTCCTGGTACAGTTACACCTAAAGCGCTCTATGATCACCAACATGAACTACTCCGTCCAACATGGCGGCGCAGCACACCGTCGCTGAACGACCATTATTTTCAACAGTTCCAAGCGTTGTACATCAAAAGGAAGCATACTAACGTCATTCCTCACGCTCGAACACCATTTACTTCGTCTAAAAAATTCACGGAAGCCCGTATGCACGTTTTAATCAGTCATTAAAGTCGCGAGGTAGACTCGTCATTCTTCGACCGGGCCTCCAGATGGCGCCCCAGGTCGACGCAGCAGGAAATCGGCCCGGACTCGGGAGGATCGATGGATCAAAGTCGCATTTAAATCTCCTGGGCCGATTTGGCGCGCGTGGACGGTGCACTTGGTTGTCGGGAACCACCGTGGCAGCGCACGCGCTCGCCATTTAATGGTTTTCAGGGGGATCGGAGCCGAAAGAGCCCGAGCAGAGGCGGTCGTTAAAAAGGATTTCCCTACGATATATCTCGAGTTACGCGCAGTAAATAACTCAGGTGTCGCGGGGCGCGGTGTGTGCGCGCCGCGCGGCCGGTACCACCTTGAGAGGAGAGCACCGAGGAAATTGTGTCAGTGTGATAGGCGTTGGGTTACTTTTTTGCCCGAATGTCCCGGCATGCTCCTTTCGAAAAATCGCCGGGGCCCCCGGTGTCTCTTCGCTGCGAGACATTTACGATCCCGTAAATTAACAGCGGCCGCGCGGAGAAAGCACAACGATGAACGCGCGCGCGCGCTGCTTCGGATCCTTGAAAAGTGAAAAAAAGTCGGGAGGTTATCGCGGCGACATCGTGTTCGAGGACTACGCGCCTCGTCGGTCGCATCGGGGCCATGATTCTCCTCTTTTTGTTATTCGCCTCTTTTTCACGTAACTCCCTTTATCGCTGCGCGACTGCCGTCTATCTGTTTCGCGGCAAACTAATTTCTCCGACGGCGAGAGCCCTTCGAGCGCCGGAATAGTTGAAGCAATTTCGCGGGCATAACGAGCCAGGAATAAACCGGAGAGATCATGGCTTATCGCGAACGGGAGGCCGAGGATCTTAGGAAAACAGAGAAACCGTGAAGTCCCGCGATCACAACCGGTGCAGAGTCATCCGCGCCTTTCTTCTCGCCGAAAAATTAGTAGGTCGAGAGTCGGGTTCGGGGCGGGCTCGGGCCGGGCTCGGGAGCCGTCTAAATATTTTCTTAGGCCGGCTAGGAGCCCGTAACAGAGACAATGGCAGGGTAAACAGCGAATTATCCTTTGCCTTTCGGCTTTCCCTCGGCCGACGCAGTATCTGGCATCGATCTCGGTCAGCCGGCCGGCCATTTTGCATCGGGATGGAACATTTCACAGGCGCGGCGCCCGCCGACGGATGACATTCTCTGCCGGGAGGTTCCACCACCGGGACGCGACCCTAGCGCAATTAAGTGTACTTCGAACGTTTTATGGAAATGTTATTATTTCCCGCGAGCGGCGTTGCGAAACGCAACTTGCGAACGCCGTATCATCGATTCAACCGTGAGAATTGCGTTCATGCATCGCCGCGCCGCGGAAGACGCAGAAAAACCGTTCGGCAAAATAACATTTAACAACCGGCGGCTGCGAGTCCAGAAGGAAAGTTCATAAATTATCGTAATTAAGGGACCAAGTATAAATTGGATCCTGCGATGTCTATCGTCCCACCTGGACCGGCCACGTTTATTAAAATACACCGCTCGAGCGATTAAAATTATTATAACGATCGCGTTATCTTTTTCTCGTCTAGCCGCGTGACGGTCTCCTCTGCGGGGCTAACAATAATCGTCTCTGGTCGTCCACGAGGATTTGGAAGCGACCGCCGGTTATCTCCGAGGCGAATCGTTGTTAAACGCTTATCTGCTGCCACGTCTCCAGCTTCACGGGCCATTGAATGAAGACTCCCGAACATCTGGACCGCGCAGATAGCCGTGCTTTGACTGAATTCTGACTATGCTTCACTTCTCCCGGAAGCATCTATCTTGCGCCACGGCGCTTAGGAGACAAGAGAACCGTGTCTACGGTGAATCATGATCGCTGGACTCGGATCGCATTGTTCAATTTGGCGGGGGAACTTGTCCCCGCTACAATCTGCATCGTGCAATTAGGCTTCCGCGATTAGACAACGTCTATTTCACTCGTGGACGCAACTGCTACCGGGGAAGTCCAAATTATCCATCACAGACTTCCGGTTTTACAATAGTTTATCACTACACTGCGGATCTTCGGGAGTTCGATCAAATGTACTTTAATAAATTTAGAACAACGTAGCAATGTTCTTAAATTTTTCTAATGTCTTCACTAAATGCATGAGACCTTGAATACAAATTAATTTGGAACATCGATTCTATCGTCATAGATTATATTATTTTGTAAAAAATGTACAGGATCCTTTTTAGTGGCAGACTTAACATGATCAAACGACCGTACGTCACATGTGAAAAATAGAAGGAATGTTCAAGTATTTATTATAATAAAAATCGCACAAGCCAACGTTTGTTACTTTTGGTCCTAGGTATGCTTAATTCAGCTCTTTCTAGTAGGGACAATTATTTTTAATAAGTAGACTGTGGATATTGATGCAACTTAAAAATTGTCTGCATGAAACAATAGAGATATTCTCTCTTCAATGATTTTAAGAAATTGAGGCATTCCTAGCGTTCGAAATTTTTCCTATTCAATTAGTAACATAAATGCATAAAATTCGCAGCGTATGAATACAGTGTATGTATTGTTTAGAGATTAGAGTCGAAGGATGTAACGAAAGTCGCAACTAACGTGGCATAATCTTCGGTTCCCGAGGAGAGGGTTGCAGCAGGCCGAGGCGCGGCATTAATTTTTTGCATTTGTCACACTGGAAGAGTTAATTATCCTTCGAGGATGGTTAGCGAGAGCTAAGCGGCGACAGATGGCGACCGTGTTAGCCGTCGTTCCGGCGTTTTCGCCAAAATCACCGAATCATTTCCGGCGCAGAAGGGGCAAAAATACCGAGCACTCGTCTCGCCTATCATTCTTTTGCAACCTAACGACTTTAATCGGTCCTTGAGGAGCAGTCAGGCGCCTGGACCTCTCGTAAATTGCAGTTCAGCTGCGTCGCGACCGTAACGTTTGATTAAAAGCAATTTCGGCCAGGGCCGATTAAGTAATAACATCCATCGGCTACTGGTTCCGTTCGGCGGCGAGTCTAACATCGATAATGCAACTGATTTACGATCCGCGTCGTTATTCAAACAGAAACTTGCTTCCGGGTCGACGAACCCTGCACGTCTCCCGTTTACTTTAAACACAAAATCTTTATCATTGATCTGCTCGCCGCATTATCTACGATGCGCAATTTATCGTTACAGGTAATGATGATTACACGTGCGGACCATATATTTTTACAAAGTATTCGACAATCTTCGGGATCGCGTATACTCAACGGACACAGTCGATTATAATACTCCGGTGTCTATCTGCAAGTTTGTAGTTTATTAAGCAACCGAGAAAGTACCGTTTTAATCGATAAAGATCAATGATACGCGAAGTGGAGCAGACGGTATCTCTTGCTCGTAAAATTAGCCATCTTCAGCTTGTGTCGTAATACCTTTCTTCAACGATCTAACCATTTTTTCGTTCACCGTTCGATATTAGTGGACTGCGGATTTTATGCACTGCTGACAAAAATGGATTGTTCCAATACGAATCTGTGAATACATCAGAAGAATTGAGCGACCTTGGTATATTATTCTCGACTTGTTGAAATGATCCGAAGAGGAGATCGATTTGGAGAATTTTTATATTCCATAAAGAACCGTTTACGTTCAGAAAATGGAGATTCCTTGTGCAGCGTGAGAACGAAAATGGCAGGCCAGGGCACAGGTGTAAAAGGGGAGTCGACGAGCGGATTTCGGGGCCCGAAAAATTCGAGAAAGCAGGTCCGATAGCGTGGGGAGCCGGGGTAGCTCCTTGTCCAGGTAAGGGGGCATCAAACCCGCTGGTCCACGGGCCTCTACAGGGGGTCTAGTCACGCTGACATGTTTATCACACCCGTTCCGGAGACTCGTGCCATGCGTTATGCGAGTGAGAGAGCCGTATGCCTCGCGAGAGCGCGAGGTTCTCGTGGTTTCACGTTACTTGGCGACACAATGCCGCTACACGGTGTCCCCGGGCATTTTTCATCTCGCACGGTTGTCCCCGCGAGTTTTTCGAAGGGTGCCTCCACCGAAGGGGGTTTCCTTGAAACGCAGATAACGGGCGGACGTAAACGCTCCGGCTCATAAACTCCGCTGACGTACAAATCTCTTGATCAAACGCCATTCCGATAGAGCAATAAAAATTATTCTCGCGTGACGGTGAAAATTTAACGGCCGGCTATGCTCCCGCGGGCTTACGTAACCGAGCGTCTAGCGTAATTCAGCCATGCTCCGACCGCCGACATCATGCTACCGTGCGCAGCCGTTGACTCATCAGGAATCTCGGGGGAAAAAAAAATGGAAAAAAATCGAAAGAAAAGAACGAGCGGCCGATTTTTCAGAGTGAAACGGGACGACGCGTGATCTCGCAACGTTTTTCGAAATTCCCGCTTCGACCCGGCAATTCCGATGCAAAGCGCGATTTCAAAATGGCGGCAGCGCGGACCGATCCACGAAGTTCGACGCGGCGTTGCTCGAAAAGCAGCAACTTTATGGAAAATTTGTATCCCACCGGATCGTCCTGTATCGCTACCAGCAATTCTTCCGCGCCGGTGTTTCGCGCGTATGAACGTAAAATGCGATTTTCACGGCTGCCATCTTTATAGCGCGGAGCCGGCCCGCTGGCCCGCGTTTATACGATCATTTGCATCGTTTTACGGCCCCGTATATTCGCTTTTGACTGCTTAACCAAGGGGAACCCTCTGATTCGTGAAGTCCGCGGCACGTCACCTCGAATAAGCGTCGATCCTTACCGGGAGCCGGCCAGCCGTATAGTGGGACCAACATCCTAAGCGAGAAACATCCTGTCATCCGTTCCCCCCCTCGGCTTTATCGCTGTCATTCGTCTGCGACGATCCTCCGGCGATCTGATCCGCCGTTTTTCTCATGTCCGCGGAACGAACACGCTTTTTCTTGAAAATGATCTGCCCCCTTAAAATACCATCCCGAAGTACCCTCTACACTTTGAAACAATCGACACGAGACAATTTGTTTTCAATTTGTCGCGAGATGCAAGCGTTAAAACGCGTTCTTAAAGTCCGATCGCGAAGCTTAGGTCCCAATGTGAAGTCTCGACGATTTTCAACGAGGGAACAATTTTTTGCAGGGGCCTTAAGGCCGGTTCATAGCGACGGAAAACTACAACGGCGACAGCAGTGTGAACCGTTATAAAATCCTCGGCCGCCCTTTCGCCCGGCGGATTCTTTCATCCCGGCGAAAGAACACGCCACTACGTGACAAGCGGACTCGCCGAATTCATTATCACCGTTTCCGTCAAATATGAAGGTTTAATGGCGCATTAAACACAGGACTCCATTCCCCGTCACTTACAACTCTGTCGATTCGGTCGGGATTCGACGCGTTGATCTCTCCATCAAAATTCCAGCGTAAAATGTCTTTTTACGACGATAGTTTTACGATCTACGGTAACACCGTCCCTGAAGCCTCAGGGGGGCTGACGGGTTCGGGATACTAGGAATGAGGTGATAGTTGCGAATTTTTTTGCCCCCGAGGTGAGAGGAAGAGGCTCCGTTTCGAAATTTTTCGAGAATTTTATCTCGTCTTCGAGGAATAAGTAGTTCTTTTCGTTGGGGAGACAGGTTTTGAACATCCAGAACAAGGTTACACGATTTCTTAATTAGGAAACTATGAAGCGGTTCTTTCGGAAACTTTCGGGATAATTTAGTTCGTCTCCGGGGAACATGTAAT